>NQII01000250.1:1034328-1062260 GCA_002778355.1 Clitarchus hookeri | reverse complement strand
GGGGCAAGGGGCATACGTGGAGAAAAGATGTGACAGCTAGTGCCGTGCTGCTGTGTGAAGGTAGGGAGAATGGCCAAAAGAAAATTTGTCTGCCTGTAATGGGGAATGTAGATACAACTGAAGAGGGTGGAAGTGTTAGAACCAAGAGAGTAAGAATGCTGTTGTTAAATAAGGTGTTAGAGGGGGGGTGAAAAAAAGAGAGTGAGGGAGTGGAAGGAAGCTTGGAGTGGTGTGGGCTTGGCTGGAGGCGGAGAGGGAGAAAGGGAATAGAGCAGTGTGAGTGGCATAGGATGGGAGAAGGATGAAGGTAGTGATGAAGAAGGAAGGGGGTAGAAGATTGTGGGTGGTGCTACGGGTGGGGGAAGGACAAGCACAGGAAGGAGGATGAGAGAGAGGAGATGGTGGCGGCGCAGAGGGAGGAGGAGGAGAGAGATAGAACAGAGGGGGGAAGGGAGTAAAGAAGTGTGGGCATGGGGGTGTTAGGTATGGCTTGAGGTGGGAGGACTGGCAGACACAGAGAAGGGAGGGAGGAGGAAGTAGAAGTGACTGCAACCCTGACCTTGTTAGGTTTCAGACCCAGCCAAGGGATATATTGCCTGACCCAATTCTAAGTGGAGGTGTGATATTGGAAGATTCAAATTGATAAAAAAGATTGCATGCAATACGGTAAATACAGTATACACCTCTCTGGTATCATTTCTTTCAGAAGACTGACTGACTGCCCTATCAAAATCAATTTGTACTTTATTGAAAAAACCTGTCATTTTTGCACTAGAGACAACTGAACATACACTTCAAGCAAAAAATGACAGATTTGTTACATGGGGGTTGGGGTGAAACACAACAGGTCCAAAAATTCCCTAATTATTTAAAGTGACCTTTTTATCATAATGAACTAATTTCTTAAAATGGGAGGGTAATTTTATAAAGAATCTACTGGAATTGTTTTATCTGCATGTACCAAAATACAGACCATGTGTGCTCAAATCAGTCAGATAACCTGGTTAACATTGGTATGACTTTACAATTTTCTAAACATAAGAATCACTAAAATAACTATGCAGACACACCTTCTGCGTGATGAAGTCTTGCATCAATTGTAGTTCGTGGGCATCAGATATTATCTGGTCGGTGCGATCCGTGAACTCCGATGTGCCTGTAAGACTGAACTTCCCAGTTACTGTGGGTTTCGACATGTCCTGCTGCGTGCGCGAGTTCTTGCGGTTTTTCCGCCGCCCCGGCTTGTGTCCCTGGTTGATGCATGGCATTTCCTTCACCCCGCCATTCTGGATGCACTTCGTGTGGAACAGCTGCTTGCAGTCTGCAAATATGCATTTACATGTCAATCCACCACAGCACCTAGTATTAGACTTTTCATATTGAGACCAGCAAAAATGATTTACTCAAAAACATAAGAAAATGAAATGAAGCTAAATTTATTGCATAGAAAATGTGTATCGGTGGGCAAACTCTATTTACAAATTCATACAAGGAAGTAGGTGCAATATCAACTTGCACAAAAGTTATTACTACATAAGTTGAAACCTTGCAAATTCCTTTCAAAGTAACCACCAAGCTGCATTCAGAGACAGCCCCGGAAAAATTGAATGTGACACCCACCCCACGTCAGGTGTTACATGGTTGAAAACCGAAAGTCTACTACTAGTTTTGTAGTACAATGAATAACTTGGCAGATTGTTAACTGTTTTGTAACAAAAGAAATTTCCACATATTTTTACCCTCCAACCATGCTCTGAACAAAATAAGTTTAGCTGCATCTGGTAACTATGTATTCATTTAAAGGTTTTAATGTCCTTAAAAGGATATTACATAAATTTAATATTACCACTTGAAATAAAATATTCAATAGCCAACACAAATTTATGGCACTGGAACTGTGTTGCTAAGTGTTCAAAATTCTGTTTAAGACATCATACTCCTGACAGGGACGAAACGGTACTTTAAAGTTACAACACATGCTTTAAATATTATTTTGGAGTCCTACAATATAGTTAAAAACCACTTTACCAGACTGCTGTATCTTTAAACATACTAGCCGAATAGGAGCCAACAAACGATAGGAGCCTGTATTGAACCTTGCTAAAGACATTTCACTAATAGAAAGATAGGGTCACTGCAGAAAGTACTATAGGTATAGTCCATAGNACTAACGATAGGAGCCTGTATTGAACCTTGCTAAAGACATTTCACTAATAGAAAGATAGGGTCACTGCAGAAAGTACCATAGGTATAGTCCATACTGTATAAGAAGGCCACTTTCTGACAGGTCTGCGAAAGTAGCGCCACTGTTTACATCTGACTACATCTAACTACATATCCTTCCGCCATCAGCTGGTCCGTCAACACGCTGTCAGCTAATCCACTTGCCATTGTACTGTATGCTAAACCAATTTTAAGAAACTTTAAAATTGACATCTGTCCATAAAAAAATAAGTAGGTTATAAAAGTAAAAATATAAAATTTTGCAAATAATTAAATATTTGCTAACTCTTTATTAATTTGTCCGAGATAGTGAATTTGGGTTAACATTTGCAAGACAATCTGTTGCATCTATTATCACACACTGGACGTTATAGCTAATATCTTCGAGTTGGAAATATGTGACGTGGAATAACGTTAGAATTGCTTAAAAACTATTCACGCGTGTCTCACTTTCTACAGAAACAAGGAGATGGGTTTCGAGAGAACAATATGGCGTATAATTTACGTAGACAAACCATTACCGGCTGAATATAAATTACTTGTACTCCAAATCGTTGTACACAAAATATATGTTACTTTAAAAATTATGCAGAGTTCGTGGAAAAATATAACTATTGGCATCTCTTTGTAAATTAGTTATAAATCGCCCAGGAAAGCGGTTCATTTCTGTCTGATAATACCTCGCATAATATCCCACAGATGGCGTGCACAGCGCGTCACAGCGAAGTTTGAGCCGCTGTTTTCGGATAACAGATAGTCTTTTTTAAAGTTGATTGTTCTTATATTACGAGCAGGAAATATATTTCAAATTAGTGCTATTTCGTCAAATTATTAGAAAAAATAATTAAACAATATTAAGCAATATTTCTGTATGCTTTTGGAATTAATATCAAGGAAATGTTGAAAGCGAGGTTGGAGAGGGATGATACGACGTGAAAAAGCTTATTGAAGTTAACACAACTTCAGAAAACTTTTCCGCGTCGTAGCATGCTATTGTACATTTCATTTTGAACACCTATACATAACTACATTATCACGAAGTTTAGTTTTTAACACTAGCAACAATTGTTTTGTAACCTTGTAAAATAAAATGTATTAATAAATGTAAGAACTCTTTCTTATCCGCGTATTTTCTGCTTTTCAGATGTGCATCGGCAGTGCACTCAGAATAGCCAACGTAATTTTAACTTTTGTTTGTTCGTGCATCAGCTGATACAGGATTTTTTAAATGGCACTTTGTTTGTTTCATATACTTTAAGTTGCCACTCACTGACTGTCAGAAAGTGGCTTTCTTGTACCGTATGGACCATACATGCATCACTACGAGAACACAGTACACCAGTTCATAGNGTGTAAAATTCTTTCGTGTTTGTGAAGCTTTGGGACAGCTTCGTAATATTTTTATCGTGTTTCAGTTTAAAGCCGTGGTGGCCAGTTTCCCGTCTTAGTTTATCAGGCGGACGTGTGCATTTGTAGGTTAAGGGGCGGACGTCTGCGTGTTAAGTTTTTATCAGGAGTCCTGGTTAAAGTTTTTGTTTCGAACTTGGGAGTTGTGTGAAAGCGTCAGCATTACGTAGATTGGTTTGTTTCTGTGGATCAGGCGACATCAACATTTTTAGTTCCTTCGGCGCAGTTTTAATATGTCAACAAGTTTTTGTGGACAGCGAAGTTTGTTAATGTTGACGGCGNCAAATCGTTGTACACGAAATATATGTTACTTTAAAAATTATGCAGAGCTCGTGGAAAAATATAACTATTGGCATCTCTTTGTAAATTAGTTATAAATCGCCCAGGAAAGCGGTTCATTTCTGTNGTGGAAAAATATAACTATTGGCATCTCTTTGTAAATTAGTTATAAATCGCCCAGGAAAGCGGTTCATTTCTGTCTGGTAATACCTCGCATAATATCCCACAGATGGCGTGCACAGCGCGTCACAGCGAAGTTTGAGCCGCTGTTTTCGGATAACAGATAGAGTCTTTTTTAAAGTTGATTGTTCTTATATTACGAGCAGGAAATATATTTCAAATTAGTGCTATTTCGTCAAATTATTAGAAAAAATAATTAAACAATATTAAGCAATATTTCTGTATGCTTTTGGAATTAATATCAAGGAAATGTTGAAAGCGAGGTTGGAGAGGGATGATACGACGTGAAAAAGCTTTTTGAAGTTAACACAACTTCAGAAAACTTTTCCGCGTCGTAGCATGCTATTGTACATTTCATTTTGAACACCTATACATAACTACATTATCACGAAGTTTAGTTTTTAACACTAGCAACAATTGTTTTGTAACCTTGTAAAATAAAATGTATTAATAAATGTAAGAACTCTTTCTTATCCGCGTATTTTCTGCTTTTCAGATGTGCATCGGCAGTGCACTCAGAATAGCCAACGTAATTTTAACTTTTGTTTGTTCGTGCACCAGCTGATACAGGATTTTTTAAATGGCACTTTGTTTGTTTCATATACTTTAAGTTGCCACTCACTGACTGTCAGAAAGTGGCTTTCTTGTACCGTATGGACCATACATGCATCACTACGAGAACACAGCACACCAGTTCATAGCCCAGCGTGTAGAGGCAATGGTGTTCTTGTAGCACGTGACAGTGTAACCCTTATAACTACGGTGCTTTTCTGCCAAAACACAGAGAAAAACGATGCAGGCAGGTGGGACTCTTTAACACAATGGCATCAAGAAAACAATCAAAGTTATTGTGCAGAGTAAATTTGTTACCATGCGTGAAATGAGAAATGACAATTTTTGGATGCATATTGATATAAAGATACTGGAAAGAAATAATGCCACAGACAACAAATATTTTTTTTGTAAAAATGAGGCATTTCACTTGATATTACTTTTCCAATATTTACCAGATGTAGAATTATAATACAAAGTAATGTGATAAATAAAAACAAAAATCCTGGAAACTTTGAAAAAATTATTATTTTCATTATTACTTTAAATTTGTGAATACCATAATTTCACTATATAAATAGTAATTACTTGAAATGCAATAATTGTAAAAACCATTTAAAAATAAAGAACCTCTAGTATAGTCCTCGAGTATAATCATTACAAACTTGCCAAAATATATGTTTAAATGTCATAACTTTGAAACCAATTGAAACTTGAAAAATTTTGGGAACCCAATTGTTTGGAGTAATCGTACAAATTAATGCGTTAAAACTGTGGTCAGGCTAAAAAATTTTGAGATAAACTTTACACGGCCCTTTGCTGCCAGTCATTACAAAGACAATGATGATAAGCCAGGAAATTGGAGACCTCATAATTTCAAAATTCAGAGTAAGTAAAAATTGCATAGTAGTAATGCAAGATGAATGGGAAATGTGAGGCCAATAATACAATGAAAGAAAAACATTGTTTGTAACAACCAGAACACTGAAATTTGTTACTGCAACATGATTATGAAAACCAAAACACTGCTTATAGTATTGCATTGCAGCATATTCACAAGGGAAGTTACAGACACGACTCACAAAATGAAATCTTGAAAGAACTGAATACTTTCTCCAACTAAATATAAAACACCTTTTATATAAAAATTTTTAACAAGAAAAAAATATAAGGAATTTAAGTTCCTAACTCTAATTATTCCCAGAAAACAGAAGCATGTGCAGAACATNTAACAAGAAAAAAATATAAGGAATTTAAGTTCCTAACTCTAATTATTCCCAGAAAACAGAAGCATGTGCAGAACATGTCATGTCTTCATGAAGGCAACAGTCCTTGGGAAAGCTGGTACAGTATGCATAAATAAATCACATATACTTCTGAGAGAAAACTACCTGGATTCATGTTGAGAGAGTGATAGACCATGCCAAAGCACAGACACAGTGGACAGTGTCATGAAAGAAATTGCTGGAAAAACAAACTATTATGGGAAGCTCAGTTATTAAACTCTGTTTCAACTTCAAAACATGAATTCTGAAATGAAATAAAAATTTAAGTAGCACAATCAAAACAAAATTTTTAAAAATACCATATAATTACCGCTATACTGATGCAATTCGGCAGGAAAACCAAAATATGTACATTTATGAAAAATGTTAACTAATCTAAAAATTGCAAAAAAATTTTAATGGCATGCTTTAATGCAGGTTAAGTTGCCCTAACTCCATTCCACTTGAACTACCCCAAGAGATATGAAACCCCAAAACTACTTCGGTCCTAACGGAACCATGTACCAGAGTAAGCCCATACAAAACACCGCCTCTGAATGATGATGGAACCAGCTCTCTTTCCCTGATGGAATGAGAAACTGTAATTCTTCAAGTCTTGAAAAGGATATTGCAGCCAAAGTGTCCACTGTGACACCTCCAACATAGGAACCACAGGAGCACAAGAATAGAAAAACACCTTGGTGCCCAGCATGCCAGTATCTGTGACCACTTCCTCCCATTAAGTTGACATTTACCAATCACAGAGGTCGTGTGGTAGGATACGTCTTTTGAGAATTAGTGTGAACATTCAAAAGCTCAGGTAAATATNTACCAATCACAGAGGTCGTGTGGTAGGATACGTCTTTTGAGAATTAGTGTGAACATTCAAAAGCTCAGGTAAATATTAGAGCTGGGCGGGAAAGGTAATTTAAACTCGGGAAAATTTAGGGCGAGAAAAATAATTTCCCGCGGGAAACGGGACGAGATCGGGAATTTTTCAATATGCTAGAAAATTAACGAAATGTACAAATAAAAACTTAAATATTAAGGTATTATGTCNTACCAATCACAGAGGTCGTGTGGTAGGATACGTCTTTTGAGAATTAGTGTGAACATTCAAAAGCTCAGGTAAATATCTCTCTTGCTTTGGGTGACTCAAAACAGTACGAGTACAGACAGAGTAAAAAAATCAGAGCTACACACNGGTAAATATCTCTCTTGCTTTGGGTGACTCAAAACAGTACGAGTACAGACAGAGTAAAAAAATCAGAGCTACACACTAAATTTGCCAGATCTATGTTCATATGTATGTAAAATTAGGTGATAATGGGAGAAGATATTTTATGAAGACTAAACACGTCAACACTTTCGCAAAGGGGAAATATCTTTGTGTCTGTGGCATGACACGGGAGACGTCACATCACTGCCTTCATCACAGTAGTGACTCAAGGGACTACAATTAAGCTATCACATGCCACCAGGTTGCATCTTGTCAGTGTTAGCTGCCAGTGTGTCTATGTTCCTGCCTAGCTGCCCTCAACACTCTACGTTAAGTCACTCTCACTGCCCCTACAATGCATGCACAGGAGAAACAACCGCACAACTTGGTTAAACAGAGGGGTGGCATCTCAGTTTTCTCTCTTTGCCCACCCCCCTTGCACCAAAGGTTGGAACTTATAAAAGGGCCTTCGAGCCATCTCTTGTACTGTCTGTTTGGCCGGTATTCTCGCCACAACCCATCATTTCTGCTAGTCAGTTCACGCTCCACTAGTCCACTGCACGTCATCAACAGTCACAAGTAGGGATGTCACACTCTATTCCACGATTCCTCAATACCCTCGATTCTTGAAGAATCGTATAATTGAGTATCAAAAGTCCAAAAATCGAAGCAACAAAAACAAATTACTACAAATACATAACCTACCACCTCCCAAAAACGGTTTAAAATTACTTTATCTATGTCAGTAAATGATAGGGATGTGCGAATTTACGCATTTTCGAAGTCAAATCGAAGACTGTTGTACCTTCGACTTCATATTCAAATAAAAAAATCTTAAGAGTGAAAAGTCCTACAAGAGCTAAAGTGACATGCCACGCGCCGGAGCCCAGAACAAGGCATGGAAGAAGAGCAATACAGAAGCCAACCCGAACTTTTCCGCGCGACAGTTCTACATCAGCAGTCAAGACTGTCTTCACCTTTATGTCAGACCGTCATGCTATCTTCCACGTGTGATAGAAGTCAGCCAAGAAGCCCACAAGAAGCCCAGCGCTGCCCTTAACCTAGTGGGAGCGATACAACCCACGTACGAGGAAAACCACAATTTCAGTCTCTCCTGAGAGATTGCGGTCTTCGCCGCTAAGGGAGGAACTCCAGCCCGAAGACACCAGACCGNTGTCAGTAAATGATAGGGATGTGCGAATTTACGCATTTTCGAAGTCAAATCGAAGACTGTTGTACCTTCGACTTCATCTTCAAATAAAAAAATCTTAGAGTGAAAAGTCCTACAAGAGCTTAAGTGACATGCCACGCGCCGGAGCCCAGAACAAGGCATGGAAGAAGAGCAATACAGAAGCCAACCCGAACTTTTCCGCGTAAAAGTTCTACATCAGCAGTCAAGACTGTCTTCACCTTTATGTCAGACCGTCATGCCATCTTCCACGTGTGATAGAAGTCAGCCAAGAAGCCCAGCGCTGCCCTTAACCTAGTGGGAGCGATACAACCCGCGTACGAGGAAAACCACAATTTCAGTCTCTCCTGAGCGATTGCGGTCTTCGCCGCTAAGGGAGGAACTCCAGCCCGAAGACACCAGACCGGCCGAAGGGAGATGAAGGGCTCGCTACCGGCCATCCATATAAGTGAGCGCCCGTCTCGCAAGTTGATACTCAGCAGCTCGCTCCACCACCTCATGTGCTGGAGCTCTCTGCTTATACCGCCTTCCTCATGAAGGACCATCGCTACCTTCAAGATATCTTCCACACCTTCAACAACCGAAAAAGTCATCTGCTCCATAACAATCACTACCACTTTAGTAGTGACACCAGAGTCCCTTCTGGACAAGAGCATTACAGTTAGTTAGGGTCAGTTATTATTATAGCTATGCAGCCGCATCTGCTCGTCTAGTTTAGACCCCGGTCCCATTCACCTGGTATTACTGTAGTTTACTTCAGTTACAGGTTATTGATAGTTAGGAGTTAGTATGGGCCACCATGTGAGTTAGTATGGGCCACCACTCATTCCTCAAGAGGGAATAAACACATAATCTTACCTAACCACCGAGCATTCATTTCTAGGGTGACTGCGACTTTAATACTGAGTGGACGTCGTCCCACTAAGGAAAAGCAGACCGCGTTATTGAAACCCTTTTTTGCAAAACCTAAGTAGGACTGCGGGCTCCCTTAACCGGGTGCATGTACATCTCAAACAAACATTAGACGACCAGACATACTGTAGATCAGATACGGCAAGGTACCTGGTGCACACGTAGGTACAACCACAACCACTAGAAACTCAATCCACAAAGCGGCTAGTCAGTCCGCCAAGCCAATTCACTCCATCCACTGTACTGTTATTTTCGCAGTAAGGAGTGATAAGGCTGGTTCTGGAGGTCCGACCCCTTTTGGACCACACCCACGACGTGACTGGATATTCTTATCACCCTAGTGCTCCATCCACCGCGTTATTTTTGCCGGAAGGAGCAATTGGACTGAATCTGGGCGGCCCAGCAATGGTTGGCTTCACACCTAGCTAGGGATCCTCGTCATCTGCTCTTCCTTAGCATGGCCAACCTTAGTTCCTTCCTCTATGCCATACACCAATAGGAGTGGTGCAAAGTGGAGAGCTAAGAGGGCAGCTACTGCCTCTGGCCCTAGCTTGAACTGCAACCTAGCGCATACTGCCCTCTACAGAGTAACCCCCCGAGAACGAGCTCAAACCACCCATCAACTAGAGTAGCATCACCTTCCAGTTCCCCCGAACTCCATCTTTCAGCTAACCTACAAGACTGCTGGCGAGCCACATTCTATCGTCGAGAGATTTTGCCAATGACTTCCAGTACCACTGAGAGCATCCAATCCATGGTTCAGACCCAGCAGGACCAGCAGCCCTCCACGGGCTCCCACCAGCACCACCAGCCGCAGCTAATTTTTCGCCCAAGGACTGTGCACAAGTTCCATCCGGCATCAGCAGCAACAGCGGCCGAGTCAAGAGCTACCACGGGCCACGCCCAATACAGGTAAACCAGTGGCTTTGTGCAAACCAGTAGTGCAAAGGACCTCTAAGCCCACACCAAACTTTGTGCTGTGCTGTCAAGCCATGCGCCCCAGCTTATATACCGGCTGGGGACCGGTTAACAGCCAATAAAGTCAATCCAGTTGTATAGCCCGTGTCTCTGACCGGTACATTACAACCTTGTCCGACCATTACGTTGTCATCAGTTGCCCGACCATTACGTTGCAATCAGTCACCCGACGTCACGTGTCAAGTGTTATTTGTTCAGGGAAATTAGTGGAGTGATATTTTTTCATACAAAACTTTACTAATAAGCAAGCAGTGTGTATTTGCAAACCACGAGTTACTTTATGTTAGCAGGATATAATATGTGCATTTTTATATTAGATGAAGTACTGTTTTATCCTAACTTTATTAAAAGAAATTATTTCTTTATAACAGTGATGAGTGAGTTTAATTTTGCAGCTTCATTTTGAGTCAAGCGTAGTCGATTTTTTTAAGTTTTATGAAAGTCAAGTCGAATTCAATATAAAATTTTGGAGTTAAAATTGAGTTTATGTCATAAACTTAAATATGTACCACTGTATATAGGTATAACGACCACCCTTTTAATTTCCTTCCCCTCTTATAGACACAGTTTACCAAGGAAACAGTAGAGTAATAATCTCTACCAATAAGAATAATTATTTGGCTGGGTAAGTGATCCACAGTGCTACACTCTCCCTCTTGACCATGAGTGAATGACTATGGTAGAAAAGGTAACGTCTGCCACATGATGCTGATAGAAATAAAAAGATAACTGTTACAGGGTTAATTGGTAGGGTAGCTATCAGGCTGGTCCGTCAGAATGTCGCCTTGTAAGTGGACAGGCAGTCCACATAAAAATTTTTGTTACCTAATAGTTGATTTTTTTTAAACACAGATTTTTGAAAGAGTAATTAGATGAGAAAAGTAATGACAAGTTTACCTTTATGCATATTTCTGCTGAAGGTGTGATTAGCCATGAAACAAAGGCTTTTCATGTTTAAATACAGTACGTCCTATGGCTGGCAAAATGACTCATGTCAAAAATATAATGTTGACTGGATTTTATTACAGCCAAACATCACTAACATCAATCAAGTGTCAAGGTGTGTAGCAGAGTTATTGTTTTCATTCCGGTGCAACTTGAGGAGTTTAGCAACGTAAAATTATTGATTCACAAGACACGAAAGGTGATTGTTAGGTGTGAATATTTGTTGTTTATAACCTGAAAGTAGTGACTCAACTTGCATGTTCGGTAACTCGAAATCTGATGTAAAAAAAACTTGACTCCAGTGATGAGTCAATTTCTGTTGACTTAACTCGACTCAATATTTTGAGACCTGACCCATCACAATTTGTAATTACATATTAATATAATTTACTGTATGGCTAATTGTGCAATAATTTCATGAAGCACATGTTATAAAAGTTTAAAAACAACACTTTCAGTACAAATTACTTTCATAACTAATTATAAATGTGACGCGCCATGAGGAGACGTCCTTGGCTTGTAATAGCCTGCGCCTCTGTCACTGCCCCTGTTCTGTGCTGTTAAATGCTGTCAATAATACGTCCACCACATCCTCTCTACACATCAACACTGTAGGTGTGCTGCGCCGCCTGCCANCACCGCCGCTCGCCACTTCGATGGGTGAGCCACCCCCTGCCCAAGGCTGTGCTGAGCAGGCTGATACCGCACGCGCATCCGTGACATGCAAGAGGGATGGTTACCCCCCTCTATCCCTGCTCCATGTGCCCCTTGCTCGCCACAGCTCTCAGAGCGGTATAAAGGCAGTGGACAGGCCATTTTCATGGCAGTTCACTGGGAGTAGGTCCCCAGCCTGAACACTGTGACACTTGTCCAGTTGTCTTCCTCACGTAAGTCAGTTACCGCATTCTCTGAGAGTTGGCGGGGGGTAAGTCCCCAGCCTGAGTGCCGCATTGTTTGCTAGACAGTAATCTGTACGGATCAAAGATTAGTGAGCTAAGCGTGCACAGTTGGCCAGAGTTCATCATGCCCCCGCGCAGTCAGACTTTATCGCGTTCTTTATGTTACGCGTGGTTCTCGCCTGACAGGCTTTTCTGGGCATAGGTTAGGAGTCTGTGTTCTGCATTTTGCCATTAAAGACACTTTTTCTAAAGTCAGCTTTCTGCTTTCACAGCTACCATTTCTACCACTACCCTAAATTAGACTTGCACACGTGAACCTCAATATGTCAGGCACGGAAGGAAGCTCCTTGTTCTTGCCGGAGTTGGGTGCTTGACTGCCAGCAGGTTACGCCGCTCTCCTGGGCACTCCCTTGACAAGGTGATGAAGAGTCTTTCCCGGCCTCCCAAGCCCGAGGAGGGAAAGCTCCGAGGCTTGAGCTGAGCGTCTGACTCGAGCAGTCGGCCACCCCTCAGGCATCACTGGAGAACCGGAGGAGGACTTAGTGTTCTGTTCGAGGAATGTTAGTATCCTGAACCTGAATGTGAAACTTGAGAGATTGTGTCGCCCCCTTCATTGCAACCTAACAGTGGACTAGTTCCTCGGAAAACCACTACAGCATTCCACTCTGAGACTGTGTATACAGTAGAATCCTGTTNCCTAACAGTGGACTAGTTCCTCGGAAAACCACTACAGCATTCCACTCTGAGACTGTGTATACAGTAGAATCCTGTTATACCATTTTTTAAGGGGTCAGTAAAATGAAATGTTATATGCTGGAAAATGTTATAAGCAGGAAACAGTATTACACCTGTAAGGACACATCAAGTTAAACCAAATTCTAATGTAATAATTTTTGTATGTATACAAACAGCTAGTCAAATTCAACATCTCCATCTGAATCATTTCATACAAAAAAATCTGTGATCCGAATTCCATGGACCAAAGCATCATCAATTATTGCACAATGAATGCACAATGACATGAAATCTGGATGCCTGCTTACTAATATACTCTACGTTATCTTAGTAATTTTCAGGACTACCACCTCTAAAATCCGTAATATTTCATCAAAGTATAGACTGTTTTCTGCATTTGTTTGTAGGCTATTGCATTGCTAATATGTCTAAAATTTTACATAAGAAAAAAATTTAATTTGAGAAGCTGCAAGGAAATGAACAATTATTAATGTTATAGACAAGAAATGAAAATTTTAACATTGTTATATGCAGGAAATTAAACCATTAAGCCTTATGTATAATTGGTAGGACCATCAAATAATAATGTTATATGCAGAAATGTTATACCAGGGTTCTACTGTATATTAGCCATACAATTCTTATTCATAAATGCTCCCTCCTACTTAGCATGCTTGATACAGACACAAATATCTTTAAAAAAAAATGTGGGAATTTTAAAGAAATTTACGAGAAAAGGATAATAGTATGAGAAGAAGAGGGGGGAGGGGGGGAGAATTTTACATTTTGCATTAGTCACAAACACTATTATAAGATTTTCCCAATAATTCGAAAAACATCATAAAATTTACGAGAAAATCTGTGTGTACATGTGTATGTGTACACACACATACATACGCAGACAATTTAAATTTATTCAAGCTTTCTTCATATCTAATCTTTTGGTGTTTTCAAGAGTATAAAACAGTGCAATCATTCAGTAAAGTCATTCTCTTCTTAAAAAATATAACCAAAATTAGCTGCGTTTTTTGTGCAGGTTCGGCTTATTTAACTTCTTCATAGAGCACCAATTTATAAATCTTAAAAAAGTACCGCATTATATTTCCTTCACTTTAATACAGTCTAACAAGAAAAAAATTACTGCAATAAAGTTTAATTTGAATATTGTGGGGATTCCTGGCACAGAAAAATAAAATGCCTGATATGATTATCTACGACACATGGTACTTGGTCAGAAATATGGCGCCAGCCTATTGCTCACGAGTGTTATTAGGACCCAGCGCTGTTGTTCCTGGTCAGTAGAATACAAAATTTCTTTAACGATCGCACAGGAGGCAAAAACACATTAAAAACCTCAACAGGAGGCAAAAGGACAGTCACAAAAACAACAAACAAAAAAATATAAAATACTCCAGAGGAGCAACAACACAAGAACAAAATAACCAAACCATACATTAAAAAGACCCATCACACTTAAAAATGGGAAAAAACCGCTCACAGACGTAATTCCATCACACAGCATTCGCTGTCGGTTGTCAGGAACATTAAAAGTGCAACGAGCCTGGTCATACCTGCAACACTCCACCAGAATGTGACAGACAGTCAAGGAAGTGCCACAGGTAGCACACTCAGAAGGGGGTGGGGTTCCCCTGTGAAGCAGGTATTTGTGTGTCAGACAAGTGTGCCCGATGCAAAGGCGAGAAAGTACATCATCTTCCCTGCGGGTAAAAGTAACAAACCGACGAGTGCAAACAGACAGAGAGATGACCCGTAACTTGGATAGCAGGAGAGAAGTCTATGCCCGCTGCCAAGCATGCCACACAAGACCACGGATTACATGCAGCACATCGCACACAGTGACACGAGGATCACTCACAGGGTGGAAGGTCACATGCCTCCTTAGCTGCCATATTCACGGCTTCTTTGCCAGGGATGCCCACATGCTCTAGAACCCACAAGAAGACGACGTGCACACCACTCCACAAAGCCCCCGCCAGCTTCTCCTGGAGCATGGAAAGAAGCGGATGAGCTGTGGGACCAGATTGAATGACAGTCAAGGCACTTATCGAATCTGAGCACACAAGGCATTTACAGTGAAACCCCCTACTGATATAACACAAATCCTTAAAAGTAGCAAAAAACTATGCAGTTAAAATACTGCAAGATGGATGAAGTCCAAAAAGATACCGNAACACAAATCCTTAAAAGTAGCAAAAAACTATGCAGTTAAAATACTGCAAGATGGATGAAGTCCAAAAAGATACCGCGGGGCACCAGTGACAAAAGTGCAGTCTATGACTTGGAACAATCAGTGTAAAGGCAAATAAAATCACGGAACACAAAACACACAAGATCAAGGAAAAGGCCCTTGTAAACAACAGGAGTGATCTTACGAAATTCCGCCAGATCGAGGCACACCTCAACCTGTGTCGTCAGCCATGGCTGTTCACGGCAAGACAAAGGCAACACACAGAAGGGTAAGTAATATCACTCCAGGGCATGTGCAAAGCGGACAGAAGATGGCCAAGGAGAACATGGCCTAACGGAATACAACAGTTCATGCGGAGAAGGCACTGTGGTGAAGGTGCAAAGAGTCCGAACACACCCGCACCCCACAGGAGAGAAGCAATTAGTACCGCCTGTAATGTAGAGGAGGTTCACTACCCACGGCCCAAATAATGACAACAGGGCTTGTGCGAAAAGCCCCAGTTGTAATACGAATACAAGTATGGTGAACACTCACCAATGGTTTCAACACAGACAGCCTAGCAGAAGAATAAACTACACTGTCATAGTCGAGCTTGCTACAGACCAGGGCATGATACAGTCGAAGAAGGGTGACTCGATCAGCACCCCAGTCACGACCACTCAATGCTTTCAAAGGATTCCGGTCGCCAAGGCGGTGGACGGCCAGCTGGATCTGACGTTCTGCCATGCACAGAGATGCACCACAGCAGAAAATAGTAAAGTCATCCACTTACAGCACATAATCCACATGTGGCTGAAAGACTGACACAATGCCATTGAAAGTGATGGCAAACAGAGTAACACTCAAAATACTTACCTGTGGCAACCCGTTCTCCTGAATAAACTCCTGAGAGTAGGTATCATCATTGCGAACCCTACATTTATGGAAGGTTGTAAATTGCTGTATAAATGTAGGAAGATGTCCACAAAAACCCCAAGCAGACAGCTGTTGTAAAATACCATGTCACCATGTTGTGTCATACACCTACCCCATGTCAAAGAATACAGCAAGGAGGTGCTGCCCTCGCAGAAAAGCAGTCTGTATGGCATCCTCCAAGCTGACCAAATGATCCACCGCAGAACGATTTCGGCATAAACTGCACTGCAGAGGCAATAAAAGCAGCCAGGTCTCAAGGGAGTACATCGAATGTGCATTTACCATAGGCTCCATGGTCTTGCACACACAGCTGGTGAGGGGCATAGGTCGATAGCTGGAAACATCTCCCTTCATGACCTTCCACTTGTAAGGAAAAACACCTGCAAATCAAATGCTATTGAAGAGCCTCAGCAAAAACAGTTTCCAATTGAGTAGCAGGTGTTGCAACATAGCGTAATGGATATTTTAGGGGCAAACAGATGTATGCTTCGAGTGCGATAAAGACTGCTCTAACTCAAGAAAGGTGAAAGGATGGTTGTAGTCCTCCTCACCCAAGCCACCAAAGTTGACACCCACCATCTCTCATGACTCCTTGATAGCTCGAAATGAGGGAGTGTAATGCGCACTGCTCAAAATATCTGCAAAATCTTGACCCAACAAATCTGCTGTGTTCATTCCATTAGTAACAATATTGGTATTGACCAGAAAGAAGGAAACCTCTGAGTGATGAGAGATTTTTTGCACAGCTTCCGAACATTGTCCCAGACAAACTTACTGGTAGCATGTACTGTCAGCGATAAAATGAAGTTTCTCCTGGATTTANCTTCCGAACATTGTCCCAGACAAACTTACTGGTAGCATGTACTGTCAGCGATAAAATGAAGTTTCTCCTGGATTTATACCGGCTGTCCTTGATGACTAGTCGTGCCCGAACTCAACAGAAGCGGAAAAGCTCCAAGTAAGCTTGAGTGGGGTGAGCACTAAAGCATCTGAGCTCACGTCATCGGGCACAGACAACATCCCTGCGGTCGTCGCTCCACCAATGAACACGCCTATGACCACGAGGTGAAGACTGAGGGATGGCAGCATCCACAGCTGAAATTACGATAGAGTTGAATAGTTCCACTGATATGTACACGTCATGGGGAACCTCATCAACAAAATGGAGGGAATGCTAGAAATGAGCCCAATCAGCTTTCTTAAGTNCATGTACACGTCATGGGGAACCTCATCAACAAAATGGAGGGAATGCTAGAAATGAGCCCAATCAGCTTTCTTAAGTACTCACCGAGCAAACTACACAAGATCCAACATGATTGGGCAATGGTCACCCCCACAGAGATCTGGGTATACAGACCAATCAAAGTGGGTGACCAAAGCCGGGCTACAGAAATAGAGATAACTGCAGAACAAAGTGCCAGTATAGGTGGTGAAGTGCGTAGGAGTACTAGTGTTCAACAGAGCAATATTAGAACTGATGAGCCATGACTCCCCTACACGACCCCAACTATCCACACTATCAGAACCCCATATCTGATTGTGAATGTTGAAGTCGCCAACAATCAACTAATAAACACACTGAAGAAAACCCTGATAGTCACTGCCTGCAGAGCAGTGCAAAGAGTAACAGCTTCATGATAAACAGAATCCTTCACAACAAGACAGACACCGGCAAATGCACGCTCCATTAACACATTATCCAGGCGGTAAATTGTNAAACAGAATCCTTCACAACAAGACAGACACCGGCAAATGCACGCTCCATTAACACATTATCCAGGCGGTAAATTGTGTGACCTCAAAGGGAGACGATATCAGTAGGACGAAAGTGCTTTTCCCAAAGATGTATAACTTTAGGNTGTAAATTGTGTGACCTCAAAGGGAGACGATATCAGTAGGACGAAAGTGCTTTTCCCAAAGATGTATAACTTTAGGGGTGAGGGACATTAGGTGATTTTTCAGTTATTCAAGATTATTAAAAAAACGTGAGCAGTTCCACCACGTTTGCCACTGAACTGAAGTTAACCGTAACATTCCAGTGTTACTGCATAATTTCTTCCTCTTGGAGGAGGGCAAAAGTTTTCCATTGTGACTATGCTAATTTATTAATTATTAGACATAACATGGTGCCCAACACAGAAACACATACTGTGTCACAACTGCAATCTTCAACAACTGGTGGAAACAGATGATTGTCACAGTGTGATCATTACAATGTTGAATATCTAGGACACACATGAAGCAAACATTACAAAATACACAAGAGACGAAGAGGTTCCATTTCACTATTTACATTATGTCCAAAAAGGGATAACTTATATACCACTTTACACTTAGACTCAGAACAGTTGGTGACCCTTCAAGTACCTAACTACCATTTTGCTCAGGCTGGCTTCGTCCTCACTGGAGATAAACAAAGTCTCAGTCCAGCATTACCCCAAAGGCAGGAGACTCTGCCTAGTATTAGCCCAATGAAAGGATCTCCTGAATAAAATATGTGAATGTATTTTTCACACATAATTATGTGTGTACCTACGACCAGGAAATAAAAGAATAGNCTCCTGAATAAAATATGTGAATGTATTTTTCACACATAATTATGTGTGTACCTACGACCAGGAAATAAAAGAATAGTGGAGAGAAATAATTAAAAACTAATTTCAATGCATGTTAATACTCAAAAAATGTTTTGACTGTACCTTTGATTTACCAGGCAATGTCTCCCAAGATTGCTGAATGTTTCCATTTTCTGCCAAATTTATTGAGAAGAGAAAGAGTAGAAAAAAGTCAACAGTTTACTAACTATTTATATAATCCTGCGGTAAAAAAAAAAAACATAAATTTGCATGTAATTATAAAGAATTATTACAATTAATAACACAGTTTATAAATAATGGTTNTAAAAAAAAAAACATAAATTTGCATGTAATTATAAAGAATTATTACAATTAATAACACAGTTTATAAATAATGGTTTACATTTGTCCAGCACATAAACAATGCAAAATCTAACCTACCCCACATCATTCTTGCCCAAAGACTGGATCACAGACAACATATGTGAGAATGCTGATAAGCGAAGAGCAAAGAAACTGATTACTCTACCTACAAAATTAACATTATGTGCTGCAGCTAACCACATGAATAAACGTTACCAGACACAGCGGACAGAATCAAAAGTACGAGAAAACACTTGAGTAAAATCCGCCATGTTTGCTAGATGCAAAAATCAGAAGCAACCATGCCAGGAATCTTAATCATAATGCCAGGAGACTCGTGAACTAATTTTTTACCATTACAGGCTCCAAAAAATGTATTACAAAATTTACTGCAAAATTTTTTTTGCAGGACATAGATACAATTTAGGGTAGAAGAGTAACTTCTAAAAAGGTTGCCTGGAGAAAGATGAGTTGATATGGGGATGAGTGAGCTGCTGACCTGAGCACTTGTGTCCCTGAGTAACGATGGCATCCATGGGCTGGTCGCAGTAAGAGCAACGGTCTTCCTTGGTGAAACGGGTCAGCTTGCGAAAGCGATGGCCCGCAATGGTGAACATGGTGCTGCCCTTCCACTCTAGGAGGTGCAGGTCGGCAGCTTTCTCTCCAGGTGACTGGTCCAGGAGCTTGGGTGTCGCTGGGTCGCTGTTCCTCCGCCGCAGGTCCAGGGTACCCACCATCCCACTGCGGCCACGCTTCGCTGAGGGGCCGTCGTCTCCCTTCCGCACCGCCCACACCACACGCCCTCCATCCTGCCCGGAGCCCTCCAGTGGCACTGGGCCCTCCCTGATGGTGCCCAGCAACAGAGTGGTGCCAATGCTGCCTGACCCATCCACCAGTGAAGTGAACTGTGAGTTCTCAGAGTCCCCAACGCTTCGACAAACCTTCAACATACACCAACACACATTTTGAATAAGACATACCATATTCTTAGCTGAAAGTGCTAAATACATTGATAAAATTCTGTGCTTATATAGGATGCATTAATCAAATTTTTGCTAATTCTGGTAGCAAATATTTTGCCAGAGTGGTAGGACTTCCATTGAGCTACTACTACTACTGAGATAACAAGTGTGCAAATTTCACTCTAGCACAAGTCATTATTCTGATGGAATGTCTGAAGCAAACATATGGTCAGAAAAAAGTGGATGTGTGGTAGTATACTTTACAATTACTTGACATGACGTCTAANGTCTGAAGCAAACATATGGTCAGAAAAAAGTGGATGTGTGGTAGTATACTTTACAATTACTTGACATGACGTCTAATCCAAGAACATCATCGCTGCTGTAACACCATGCCTGACTACCTCCCACTGCATCTACAACATGAGATGTCCAGAACCAGGGTTGGTTTACCCTTAAGCGAGTGTCGATACCAACCACACAACTGGCAGTAACAGTTTTGCAACTCGGCCTAGCTCTGCCAATGCGCACAACCATGCAACACCTAACATACACTGATGCCCTAGAGTGGGGGTAAAAAAAGGCCTCTATACATCTGCCACGCCACTATCTATATATATATTTTTTTTTTTGCAGCCTTAGTAAATGTCAATTGTTCTTCAATTGCCATCATCTACTCTACACTTCTCTTTCTCACAAGCACCATGATACTCTGCTGCTTGCTAACCCCTAGCCAACCATCTGACAAGAACGAGCAGTTACCGCACTTCAGTTGACCTTCCGAGGTGCTTCGAGGCCATACTCACTATGTCGACCGCCTCTTCACAATAGACCAGCGACTCTGACTCATGTTTCAAATGTTAGACAGTTGGAGTAGATAGCAGGAAATTTGATTAAGGCTAAGGCCATGCTTCTTGCCTGGGTCAGACCTCATTGAGAGTTGTTACAAGCTTGGTATTTAGAGACTCGAACAGGTAAAGTTTCCCACTAAGGAATATTTTTTTTATTGGCTCTAAAGACCTCATTGTTAAGAGTTGCCCAAATGTCTCAACTGAGTTCAATAAAATTCAATTCTGAATAAAACCTTGCAGCCCTTTATTCTCGAGAGTTCTGCCTTCTTATTGGAGAGAAGATATCCCTGGTTGCCCGGTCTTTCTCAAAAACCCATAGCCATCTAGTAACCTACCCATACCAAATGTACATCTCCGCGAAGAGTAGGAGAATCGGACATACGTGCTCAAAAATTAACAAAACAATTCCTGTGGCAGGTAATTGCACAACAAAGAGAAGATCCTTGTCGCAACTTGATGCTCGGTACAGTGGCATGACTGAATGTCTGTCTCGGTTGAACATGCGTCTTATGGACATGCCTGTCAAGCATGGTACCCAGGAGCCAACATTACGTCACGTCACACACAGGTAATTCCAAGCTACTGTCACCAACCCCAATCCAGCACATCAAGCCCCTGCCCCCCATTTTCCACCAGGTGTTGGGAGTAATTGGGGGGTTCCTGGCACAGACAGAGAAAGGCCAGACATNCCCCATTTTCCACCAGGTGTTGGGAGTAATTGGGGGGTTCCTGGCACAGACAGAGAAAGGCCAGACATGAAGCCTACCCATCTACCTCTGTACGTTCTACCACAATTTGTTACCCGGTGCAAAGGTTTGGGAAACGGCAAGGTGACCTACTTGAATCTGATCTTCCACTGGATGGGTACACTGGTACAACTCTGCACTGCCATCAAGAGATCTCTGTAATACTCCATACTGTTTACCTTACTGATGCCTTTCTCCAAGCGAAAAGGAGAAAGGAAGGGTAAAATCGTTGCAGAACGAAAAATCTAACTCAAGACCATTGGGACCACAGCTCAGGTTATATGCAGTAAGCAGAGGGTGCTTACCCTGCTATGAGATAATAAANACTCAAGACCATTGGGACCACAGCTCAGGTTATATGCAGTAAGCAGAGGGTGCTTACCCTGCTATGAGATAATAAACCCACTTAACATTGAAGAAGGCCAGAGTCTCAGGGGGAAGGAAAAAAAAAGTAAAAAAGATGAAAGTGGGGACAGTTTTCACAACTGTGTCCATCGACAAAAGGTAAGCTGAGGGTAAGACAGCCTCACATGTGGGGTCTGTTAAACAGCAAGTTGTGGAAAACCATTGCGTAGTATGTGTAAAGCCAATTCTCCCAGCCCAGGTTCCTGGAGATCAAAGACCCAGCAACCCACATTCTGAGTGGGAAGAGAGAGATAGTGGAAAGAGCTGCCTGGGCATCAGGCAGGTGTTGTCACCTTGCCGGCACAGACACTAGTGGAGAGGCCAATTGAGAGTGGAGTGGAAATATTTGGGTGGCTTTTATTATGGTCCATACGGTGTAAGAAGGCCCCTTTTTGACAGTCAGTGAGTGGCAACTTGATGTATACGAAACAAACCAAGTGCCATTTACCAAATCCTGTATCAGCTGATGCACGAACGAACAAAACTTAAAATTACGTTTGCTATTCTGAGTGCACTGCCGATGCACATCAGAAAAGCAGAAAATACACGGATAAGAAAGAGTTCTTACATTTATTAATACATTTTATTTTACAAGGTCACAAAACAATTGTTGTTAGTGTTAAAAAATAAACTTTGTGATAATGTAGTTATGTATAGGTGTTCAAAATGAAATGTACAATATAACGATATGACGTGAAGAAGTTTTCTGAAGTTCTGCTAACTTCAGAAAGCTTTTTCACGTCGTATCATCCCTCTCCAACCTCGCTTTCAACACGTCCTTGATATTAATTCCAAAAGCATACAGAAATATTGCATAATATTGTTGAATTATTTTTTATAATAATTTGACGAAACGACACTAATTTGAAATATATTTCCTGCCCGTAATATAAGAACAATCAACTTTAAAAAAGACTCTATCTGTTATCCAAAAACAGCGTCCCAAACTTTGCTGTGACATGCTGTGCGCGCCATCTCTCGGATATTATGCGAGGTGTACCAGCCAGAAATGAACCACTTTCCTGGGCGATATATAACTAATTTACAAAGAGATGCCAATAGTTATATTTTTCCACGAGCTCTGCATAATTTTTAAAGTAACATATATTTCATGTACAACGATTTGGAGTACAAGTAATTTATAATCGGCCGGTAATGGTTTGTCTACGTAAATTATACGCCATGCTGTTCTCTCGAAACTCATCTCCTTGTTTGTAGAAAATGAGACACGCATGAATCGTTTTTAAGCAATTCGTTATTCCACGTCTCATATTTCCAACACGAATATATTAGCTATAACGTCCAAAGTGTGATAATATATACAACAGACCATCTCGCAAATTTTAATCCAAATTCACTATCTTTGACAAATTAAAAAAGAGTTAGCAAATATTTAATTATTTGCAACATTTTATATTTTTACTTTTATAACCTACTTATTTTTTTAGACAGATGTCAGTCTTAAAATACATTAAAATTTGTTTAGAATTACAGTACAATGGCAAGTGGATTAGCTGACAGCATGTTGATAAAAAATACAGCCCCGACTTGACGCACCAGCTGATGGCGGAAGGATACATAGTCAGATGTACTCAGATGTAAACAGTGGCGCTACTTTCGCAGACCTGTCAGAAAGTGGCCTTNCGGAAGGATACATAGTCAGATGTACTCAGATGTAAACAGTGGCGCTACTTTCGCAGACCTGTCAGAAAGTGGCCTTTTTATACAGTATGGACTATATCAAGGTCTTGGGAGCCGATGCCACTTAAGAAGAGGGTGACTGACAGTGAGAGGAAACACAAACATTATGTGGATTTTCTGTACCAAAAAATTCTCATAACTTTGAATTTCTTTTCTTAACACTGCTCTTTTAAGTCAATCAACTTCAGAATATACTATTTCTGTGACATTTTGCAACCACCCACACTAGCAAACAACAATTTGAAGTCTGCATGCATAAGTTTATTTTGGTTCCTTGAAAAACTATCCAAACAGGTACACATTGTATTTCAGTTTTGACGCAAGTTTATATTCAAATTTTTTTTATTATGGATTTTATTTATAAAATACTTTCCACCGGTTATTCAGATTATAAAGTACTCTGAATATGTAAATTTGGTATATCAGTTTTGTATATTATTTCAAAACCAGTGTACACATGAAGTTTATCCTATATAGTGAACATTGAAAGTGCCCCCTTCAGATTAACTATAAAAAAGGTTCTATTGTATTTACAAGTTCACTTGTAACATTTACAAGTTAAAAATTAATTCTGTGACAGGCGTTAATTTTGAATCTTCCTGTTTATTAACAAATATTTATACTAACCCAAATGTGTAGCAACACACCCAAGCAAGAATCATGAAATGGCGTACATTTTCTTTTTGAAAGAGTTAAGTTTCAGAGTACATATTTTGAAAGTATGTACCATTAATCCTGTTTTTGTAAGTACGTACCATTAATCCTGTCTTTTGCAGAACCAATGCATATGTAAAAACGATCCCGCAATTTTGTTTGAAGACTATTACGTGACTGTCAAAAGCNTCTTTTGCAGAACCAATGCATATGTAAAAACGATCCCGCAATTTTGTTTGAAGACTATTACGTGACTGTCAAAAGCAACTAAACATAGAACCACATATTTTTTTTATTTTTGTCTTTACTTGAAGTTACATGGTTTGTTGCATTTCTGTATTTAATATTTGGGCACTGTAAACTGAANTCTTTTGCAGAACCAATGCATATGTAAAAACGATCCCGCAATTTTGTTTGAAGACTATTACGTGACTGTCAAAAGCTACTACACATGTAAACAATCTTACAAATTTTACTGTTTTCTTTGTTCACAAATACGTATTTCTATAAATATAGAACAACATATTTTCNGTATTTCTATAAATATAGAACAACATATTTTCTTTATTTTTGTCTTTACTTGAAGTTACATGGTTTGTTGCATTTCTGTATTTAATATTTGGGCACTGTAAACTGAAATAAGATAACAATTGTTGTTAATTGTACTGCACATCACTGATACTATTGTTCGAGTAAAATAGTAACATAATTCACCTTACACATAAGCAAAAGCTTTTTCAGGCATCGACTGCACATAGGTGAATCGGCATTACAGAACCAGCACATCAGTGATTCAGCACATTGGCATAATTTTGTGAATTGGCACAGCTACAAAACCAACCACAAAGAACAAAGGTGTTAGCAGTCTGTGGGCCGTTTCTGAACAAACACAATCCCCGGGTGGGCAATTTGTTTATACAGTCTTAAGACATTATGCCAGTTGGAAATGACAGAACAGGAGACNCCCTACTGTAGAGCCAACCATTTCCTATGCACTGTTCTCCTCGTCTACATAAATGTACGAACCTCTGAATCCCTGGATAGGACCAGAGGTATTGAATAATTAGCAGTCCCGATCCAAGAGTACAGACAAGGTGTAAGTAGTCAACACCAAAAGGGAAAGGCTCAATGCCACTACAAGCTGCATCAACCTGTTGCCAAAATATCTCTTCTGTATGTGTGTTGACATTTACCAAGAGTGTATTACGTAGCTTACAATTCTTTGCGCATACAAAAATTCATCCTTTTAAGTATATCTGAACCCTTTCGAAACAAAGCAGGCTTCACTGAATAAATACTGCTGAACCGAAAAATGTGCATCCATTTCTTTACTCAATGGTATCCTGTGTAACACCAACAAACAAAATAACATGCAAAATCTTGATGTAATACAACAGTTAACTAAACTAATTTCAGGATAACACAATAATAATACAGTCAACTCTTGATTCTACAACCTCCAGAATAGTGATTTATTGGAAATAATTGAGGAACCATGAAAAAATTTGGTAAAGAGGTTGAAATGTGAAGAAAAATGGGCTGCAAAATAAGTTTGTTGCAATTACAGTAGAAACTCGCACTTTCAACCCCATTTATTAAGACCATCTCTTTTTGAGACTCATTTTCGAGGAACTATAAAAAATTGAGTAAAAATAAAGTTTTTTAAATTTGGGGTAAATCAGAAGAAATTTGTAGCTATGCATTGCATTTAAAAGCACTCCAAGCAGCGCACATCTAAAAATTGATACCACCACCATTTAGAAGTATAGGGGTCAGGATGGGTCAAAATATGTCAAATTTTCCAAACTCTCTATTAACATCACCCCTTCTCACTAATAACCAAATTTCTGGAAACCGTGAGGGTCTTAACAGTGGGGTTCTATTGCATCTCGGACACTGCGCATCATAGCAGTTCTCACTGCAAGTGCTCTACTACTCACATGTATATCAGATCTAAAAATAGATGCCATCTCGCAATTCACTGTTTGCCCCCAAGGGCACTGATGTTTCTCCACATGCAATGAGACCTAAAAATAGACACCGCCATGCACTTGACTGTCTGCTCCCAAGGTCACTGATGTTTCTCCACATGCAACTGCTGTTGTCCCAATCAAAATGNCTGCGCATTATAGCAGTTCTCACTGCAAGTGCTCTACTACTCACATGTATATCAGATCTAAAAATAGATGCCATCTTGCACTTCACTGTTTGCCCCCAAGGGCACTGATGTTTCTCCACATGCTATGAGACCTAAAAATAGACACCACCATGCACTTGACTGTCTGCTCCCAAGGTCACTGATGTTTCTCCACATGCAACTGCTGTTGTCCCAATCAAAATGNACCATGCACTTGACTGTCTGCTCCCAAGGTCACTGATGTTTCTCCACATGCAACTGCTGTTGTCCCAATCAAAATGACTAGAATTATGTTCACTAGTTACACAACATAGATGTTATGATGACATTGCCCCTAATTGGTATGCCATAGTACGAAAGAAAGAAAGAAAAAAAAAAAAAAGGCAAACTGTGGTTAAAACAATTGACGAAATAACTCAGGGAGATAGTTGTGGCTTGAATCGCAGCCATGGCTGCCCAATCCCTCTCTGATGAACTGCATGCCTCACTGCGTGAATTCCCCATTGTAGGCACGGGGCTCCCTTTCCCCAAGACAGCTTTCACATAGCTGCTCTCTCTGTTGTACCCTGTGCTTGTGCTTGGCAAACTTGATTCGCTCCTAATGAGGCTTCTTTGGACACAAGTTGAGCGTTTGTGCTATGTGGTAGTCTTGCCAAATAAACACATGCTCTCAAGTTGTCATCTGCTTTCACAGCACCCAACTTCCACTTTCCTGCTGTATTCTCATGCAGGTCTTTGCAATGATGCAAAGTAAGTAATATCAGGCCATGAAAGAAGCACCCTATTCTTCCCAGAGTTTAACACTTGGTTGCTAGAAGGTTATGCCGCTCCTCTTTGGTCTATGTATTGTTCCATTTGTTTGTAACTCTTAAAGTTTGTAATATTTTTGATGTCTATGTATTGTTCCTTTTATAAGTGTCTAAATTGCCATACGATAAATAAATAAATAAATTTGGTACTCCCTTGACCAGAATAGAGAAAAATTTTCCTGACCTCCCAGGCTGAGGAGGGAGCATACCAAGGATCCCGCTGCGGCGTTAGTCTCAAGTGGTCAACGTCACCCTCACACTGCTTGCTTACACTGGGACCAACCTCTCGAGGAAACAACAGAACTTCCCCCTGAGATTCCTGTAGTTGCTGACACTCACATTGACAGGTGGCTCTGAGTGAATTCTGTCACCTCTCCCATCACTTGCTGACAGCGATGTACCCCAACAGTATCAGCACCAGGGAGCATTGATGGCTCAACGAAAGGACCATGCCACAATTAATCTATCCACCAACTGACAAACGCCTGTATTTGAGATCGGTGGTGCCTGGACCTATAAATCGCATTGTGTACCTTGTATTAAATATAGAACTCTAGACCACTCAGCTTAGAGAAAGAAAGCATCTACAATCACTATAGTCCACACAAAGAAGGCTGCCTCAAGCAGGGACCAGATTTCACTAAGATTTATACAAGATTCTGCTCGGTCAATACTAAGACCTGCACTAACAAAAGCCAACAGGCAGATTACCAAGATCTCTGTTCACTTGAAGAAAGTACAGTAGCTGTTCCATTTAAGACCCTGTTAAAGGAGCACACAGTTTCCTAGTTCCAGGGGAAATGGTTGACAGGAGAGTGATA
>NQII01000250.1:1006582-1028428 GCA_002778355.1 Clitarchus hookeri | reverse complement strand
TAAACTCTGTACCCCTTTACTTCCTCTGAATAACCTACTAAGATGCACTTCTCAGACTTCTTGTCCCACTTCGCACGTTTAACTTAGGGGACATGCACCATGACAGTACTGCCAAATATCTTCAAATGACTAATATTAGGCTTGCTGATAGTCCATAACTCGTACAGAGTTTTATTATTTAATCCAGCTGCTACCGTTCTATTTTGCAAATAAACAGCAGTATTACTTGCTTCTGCCCAAAATTTCTTCGGTAGATCAGCTTCAAACAAAAGGCATCTCGCTTTTTCTATTAAAGTTCTATTCATGCGTTCGCATAAACCATTTTGTTCAGGCATGTAAGGATTTGTTTTTTGATGTATTATTCCCACTTTTTTCAGGTAATCATCCAATTCTTTATTACAGAATTCACGTCCGTTATCACTCTGTAAAATCTTTATCTTTTTCCCCAGAACATTTTCAACTTTAGCAAACATAACAAATTTCGTAAGTTTTCAAAGTGTCTTATTTTTCAAAAAATTAATGTGTCATTCTGCTGTAATCATAGACAAAAATAAGAAAATACCTTGACCCTCCTAGAGAAGCATTGAGGTATCCAGACGTTTCTAGACATACATGACAATTCAATAATTCAGTACTTCTGTCACCCTCATGAGAGAACGGGAAGCGACTTTGCTTCCCCTCACAACATGTGACACAAGACATCGTGCTTATATCTGAATTCTTATCCAATTGCAATCCTTCCACAGCATTCTGCATCTTGTTAAGATAGTTGCTATTAATATGCCCCAGTCTCCTATGCCAAGTTTCACCGGATTCCATCACAGCAGCTGACAAACACATGGGCATGTTTACAAACATATGAGGTAAATGATTACTCGCTGTAGCAACTTTTTCGCCTTTTCTATTATAAATGATACAACTGTCACCTGTGAAGGACACTCCATTGCCATTGCAGATTAATTGACTCACAGATAAGAGATTTGTTGTGATACTTGGAACACANTACCTTGACCCTCCTAGAGAAGCATTCTCCATAGGTCCGCAAAGATCTGTATGTACTGTATTCAATAATTCAGTACGTCTATCAACCTCATGAGAGAACGGCAAGCGACTTTGCTTCCCCTCACAACATGTGACACAAGACATCTTGCTTATATCTGAATTCTTATCCAATTGCAATCCTTCCACAGCATTCTGCATCTTGTTAAGATAGTTGCTATTAATATGTCCCAGTCTCCTATGCCAGGTTTCGCCGGATTCCATCACAGCAGCTGACAAACACATGGGCATGTTTAGTTTGTATACTCCATTTACTAATGAGGCTGTAGCAACTTTTTCGCCTTTTCTATTATAAATGATACAACTGTCACTCGTGAAGGACACTCCATTGCCATTGCAGATTAATTGACTCACAGATAAGAGATTTGTTGTGATACTTGGAACACACAACACATCTTTGATTGTCACATCAAACTTGCTATCTTCTGTTAAAGTTTTAATCTGCACATCACCGGAACACTCAACAGGCACCTTACTATTGTTAGCTACAATTATTTCTTTAGTGCTCTGTTCGTATAAATACATTTGTAATCCAATGTTTATTCGTTGTTAGGTGCACACTTGCCCCCGAGTCGACATACCAATCATTTTTGCTAAAACTGCCATTTAAAAATACAGCACTGAAGGCATTTGTTTGCTTTTGTTCACTGTGCGTATTATATTTCTCTTTATTGGGACATTTATTTTGGAAATGGCCAGTCTGTTTACATCTAAAACATTTGATGGTTGATGACTTTGACGTTGTTTGTGAGCCATCTTGTTTATGGTCTTTAACCACAGACTTTTCTTTTTTCTTATGTTGGTATTTACGAAAACTANCTTGTCTGTTTACATCTAAAACATTTGATGGTTGATGACTTTGACGTTTGTGAGCCATCTTGTTTATGGTCTTTAACCACAGACTTTTCTTTTTTCTTATGTTGGTATTTACGAAAACTAGCAAATGCACCACTAGTTTCATTCGTTTCAGTTTCCTCCATATCCAATAATATCGTTTTAATGGCGTTCGTTGTTATGCAAATTCCAGAATGTTCTATGGCCATAATCATTGGCGAAAACTTTTCAGGCAATCCCACCAACAATAATGACCCGATCCATTCGTTATTTATGTTAAAACCAGTTCCAGCTCATTTTTGTCCATTTTCAACTATTTGAGTTACATAGGCAGTCATTGAGATACAATTTTCAAGCCGAATAGAAATTAAATTTCTCAACAGACTTATTCTTCTGGTAAACCCCGAATCGTCGAATAACTGCTTTAGTTTCGTCCATAGCTCCTTTGTAGAAGTAACGTTTTTTATACGAACGTAAATCGAGGGATCAATAGTCAAGATCAATTTTGCTCTGGTTTTAGCATCATCCGTGGCTCCTATTGCTGGTTGATTCGGCTCCTGCTTGATGCATCCTAGCATGCCCTCCAAGACCAGGAAATTCTCTGCCGCAAAACACCATTCTCTATACTTATCACGTCCTTTCAACTTAGGGACGCTTATCACATAGCTCGAAGCCATTACGCGGTCACACACACACACGATACGCACAATTAATAATCTCCTTCAGCGAAAATAATTATACTCAGTACAGTAGAACCTGCTTATAAGGTTCCCCTTTAAAAGGTTTTCCCTCCTATAATGCACGATTTTTCTAGTCAGGAATGTTTCTCCATAAGAACAATAACAAACATTCCCGGAAATAAGGTTTTCATTTTCCCGCGAATAATGCANCTATCGCGAGATTATTATTCAATTGTTTACTGGGCCCATAACCTGTAATGATTAGCGAAATGAAACACTGCGTATCCCGATTCAATGGCTACTGAACGACTATAGCTTTATTACTAATAATATAGAGAAAACAATACGATGGCATAGANTATCCCGATTCAATGGCTACTGAACGACTATAGCTTTATTACTAATAATATAGAGAAAACAATACGATGGCATAGAGATAACAATAGGTGACGCTAGTTGTTAATAGTTTTGATACAAATCATTACAAAAATTTGTTCATTAAATAATTAACAGATGATTTTTTTGCAAATAGGCACTAGATATCTTTAATATCCAAAAATATATATTAAACTTTTTGTTAGATACAGAAACCAACTAAAAATAGCCGATCAGCTGAACCAAAATGGCCAGCGAGGAAAATCAGCACAATATCAAATTTTTAAACAATAGATTTAGAGTAGAGNGATCAGCTGAACCAAAATGGCCAGCGAGGAAAATCAGCACAATATCAAATTTTTAAACAATAGATTTAGAGTAGAGGTGAGCCGATATGGTTTTTGAGCCTTTTCCGATATTGCTGATACAAACTTACCAATATTGCTGATACCAANAGGTGAGCCGATATGGTTTTTGAGCCTTTTCCGATATTGCTGATACAAACTTACCAATATTGCTGATACCAATACCGATACTGCCTTGACAAGGAAAAATAACATTATTGCAAGTTTCAAAAATAAAAACTTAATTTTTAATCATTTACCTAAATAAAATTCCAATTGTCTTTGTTTTTATTGTTTCAGTGATAGGCCTAACTATTACGATAAATATAAATCTGGGAACCACATATTAAGCTTAAGCATATTTATAAGACAAAAATAACCTCCAAAAGCATGTCATTAAGCAATGAAACTCTTAAAAAAAACATTAACACTTCAAATGGTACGTACATTCAATGTGCCGTTTTAAGTGTGTGGTACTATAGGACCTTGATGATGTACCGCCTCTCGAAACCAAACATTTGCAAATATTGTAAACAGATTTACATTCTTGCGTGTTGTTTACGGTACAAAGAAATTCCACAAATCACTTTTTCTTTTAGCCATATAATTTGTTTATTGCTGGCACACGTAAATAATTTCCCCACGTTCAAACCCTAACGTAACACCGTCATGTTACTATAGCAATAGCAAACAAACAAACAAAACAAAAAAAAAATAGGCAAACTGTCGGAATGGCACTGCTAGGCGGCTGTAATGTGCAGCATATTATCAACATTACAAGATTACATACGTTTTTTTTTTATGTGTCGCCGTGTTCGCGGTTTGTTGTGAAACAATTAAGACAAAATATTTTTGGAGGTAATCGTAAATATTAATTATTGTTGATATTATATATGTGTTAGGCTGATTAAATGTTAGGTTTTGTGTATGCTGCAAGCTTACCTCCATAGATAAAATTCAGTAAACGCAAATGGTGGCTACTATTGCTTTGTTGTATACATGTTTCGTAAACAATTATGCAAAACATGCCTAATTTTGCTTTGAAAATAAACACAGCCAGTTGGGTACTTTAGTAAAAACCTATTTAAAAATAGTGATAATTTTAATAAAACCAAATAGTGAGCAAAGCACTCCAATTATGGCAAGTTGGAAACCGCATCATCTTAGATTCTTAGGGCAAAATATTGGTTATAATATTGGCGATTTAAAAATGAATTGCGCACAATTCCAATAATTACGATATCGGCACCGGTATTGGTTCAGTCCTAATTTAGAGCTCCTAGATAGATGTAGAAACCAACACTTCATCATTTAAAAAAAAATAAAAAGTGTAGGCAACAAATTAATTCTTTTTCGATTGATTTGAAATGGGTTGACACTGCTAACGGTTCTAAAACTACACATCCAATGACGAGATGAAACGTTTTCTAGTTTCACATACAGGAAACACATACTGTACTATAGAAACAGAAAACAGTCTTACAAAAATTATCCTAGACAAGAAAGTGGTTAACTAGGACGATGTGCAGTCATTGCAAAACAGCATGTACCTTCTGCCGGCGAGCAGTTCTAATGGGAACAGTGACCCACTCAGAGCTGCTCATCTCGTCCTGGCTGANAGTTCTAATGGGAACAGTGACCCACTCAGAGCTGCTCATCTCGTCCTGGCTGACGCTACTCTTCAAGGGATGCCTCGTCTTCTCTGGGTTGGCAGCTTTCCTCCTCAGTGGCAGGGATGCTGTGATGGATGCTGCATCTAGACTCAGGTGCTGTTGGGACGAGATCAACACGTCACTGGCTACCACCTGTGTGTATCACGCATGCTCAGCACGTGGAACAAAGTAGGCGGGGCTGGGTTCAGTTCACAGAGTAGGAAGGTGCTAAATAACCAGGTCTTTCGTGCCAAGGTGGGTGAAGTAAGATGTTACACAGAGTAGTGTGGGAGTAGAAAAGGTAAGGAAATTATCATATTATTTTCTCAAAATACAACATTTCTATAAGAATGACTACTGTTTATTCACTATTCCTTAACAATTTCTCAATAAAATGTTTGAAAAAAAAAATTTATGAGCAATTTACTGTATCTACCCAAATATCACATCAGAAGTGTTTTATTAAAAAACCATTAACACAACTTACTTTGTTAAATTAACTTTCAAATTATTTATATCTATTAATTATTATAATTAATAAGGGATTGCTAAGTTCCAAAATTTTTGTGTAACAGTGCGATACCTGATCTATTTTTTAGATCTTGGTTCCTGATTCTCGTTCTGATTCAGATTCTAATTCAGTAGATTGAAAAATTTGCTGATGTTGACAAAATCGGCGGTTCTGCTAATGCAACCAACAATCGCAGATAATTTAACGCAGATGTGACAAGCATAAAAGGTAACCTTTTTCTTCTGCATATATAATTGATCAATCTCNTCGCAGATAATTTAACGCAGATGTGACAAGCATAAAAGGTAACCTTTTTCTTCTGCATATATAATTGATCAATCTCACCTTTGTGAACAAACAATGTTTTCCTCTAATGAAGAAAAGCAAGTTCTGTTTTCACCACACAACTGGAAATGAAAAACTTAGTGAAAAAGATGCTCAACTTCCAACTGTTTACCAAAAAAAGTGTGCAGTTTTTGTCTGAAGATCCACCCTGCTATGAGATAAACTAATAGCTTGCAATTGAGAAGGGTCAGAGTATAGGGAGAAGTGAAGAAACATGATGCAACGGGGGGGAATTTGTTTTCACAGCAGAACCTTCCCTTTCCACCCCTCTTCACCACTCCCTTATCGTCGCACCACTATGCCCCCCTCATCGCCATCAAAAACATTATGTTGTTTCTCCAGCACTCGCTGTACCGCGTCACGGTAAGCTGCTGGTACTTTGTGGTCCAGATCGTCAAGCTTGACAGCTTAACGCTGGACACAAAGTTGCTAGGGCGGAGGTCTAGATTGCAGACTGTTCTACACTCCCTTGTGCTGAAATGGATTCTCCTAGCTGCTGGTTTAATGTCCGAGTTTTGTTAGGTTAGCTATGGGAGACTGAGAATGACGTCTTCACGTAGTTTGTTGACGAGTGCTACCGTGCTTGTCTTGAGGTCGCGTATGCGTACCGTGATGCTGGCTTCTCCCATGATTTCCCAACTATTCTTGGTTGTGGCTAAATGAGTGGCTTCACTGTGAGGGCACAGAGCTCTCACGTCAACGAACCCAGGCCGTAAAAAGTTGTGGGGTGTCGCAGTGTCAATCAGGGCATAGCATTTCACACTGTTGACGTACACTTGAATGCGTATGAACTTACTTGGTGTAGGTTGTTGATCTGAGAGGAGCTGCTGAAGTAGGGTCTGTTGTGGTGTGAGAGTCGGGATCAGCTTGTCGGGATTGGGGAAGGTGATGTCCGGTAAACTTAACACTTCCGCTCATTTCCCGGCGGCAGAGGACTGCCTTCGCGTCTGCTGCCTTTCCCCTCTTTATTCCAGGGCAATTACTATGCCAGTGGTACTGCTCGCCTAGACAGTTTTCACATGGGTAGGGTGGCTTCTTCGTTTTCTCCCATACCCGTTTGCTATTGTTGGTCACCATGGGTTCACTTGGGTTTTGGTGGTTGTGGCACGACAAGAGGTGTATCCTTCTGGTTTTCCTTCTGCCGAACCTGCCGGCTGCATTGTGCAACGTACTCTCATCGCGGTATTGGTTTTCGCGCTTGGTGTCGTCCAAGATCATTATCGAGCGCATGAATGCCTCAAACGGGTCACGAATGAGTGGTACTAATGCATTGCCGAACTCTGGTAGGACCGTTCCAGCTACNTGCCAGTGGTACTGCTCGCCTAGACAGTTTTCACATGGGTAGGGTGGCTTCTTCGTTTTCTCCCATACCCGTTTGCCATTGTTGGTCACCATGGGTTCACTTGGGTTTTGGTGGTTGTGACACGACAAGAGGTGTATCCTTCTGGTTTTCCTTCTGCCGAACCTGCCGGCTGCATTGTGCAATGTACTCTCATCGCGGTATTGGTTTTCGCGCTTGGTGTCGTCCAAGATCATTATCGAGCACATGAATGCCTCAAACGGGTCACGAATGAGTGGTACTAATGCATTGCCGAACTCTGGTAGGACCGTTCCAGCTACNGCATGAATGCCTCAAACGGGTCACGAATGAGTGGTACTAATGCATTGCCGAACTCTGGTAGGACCGTTCCAGCTACTACCTTCAGTACCTTGGTCATCGTCATACTAGGTTGGTACTGCTGTACCAGGTGTATCTTCCACATAACGAAAGCCATTTAAGTTTCATCGGCCGACTGTTTGCCGAGTACTAAGCGACTATGTGCTTGTAATGAGGAGAACATACCATTACACCAGCACTGGAATGCTGTTAACAAAGTTGTAGATTTTATCCCATAAAGGTTAACCGATCACCACCATTGTCGTCCGTCTCCGCTCAGTTGGCCCGCAACGCAGTTAGGCCAGTCTTCCTCGCTAATACCATAACGGTGGAGCTGGGTTGTACAGTCCTCGATGAAGGCCTAAGGGTACTCCGTCAGTAAGTCCACAAACATCAGTAACGATTGAAACTGCGCTGGTGTGTTATTGGCTGTTTGAGTTTTGCTTCTGTATATTTTCACTGTTCTGTGCTTGCTCGGGTTGGCACGGGTATGACGTCGATTGTACAAGCGGTACGGTGAAAACAGTAGCGGCGCATAAATTCTGTCCAGTAGTTTGCATTGCCATATATTGCGCATGACGCGTTGTGCATGACTGACATTCGTATGCTTGTTTCATTTCCGCTATCCACTCGCTCAGGGTAACGCACCTTTGGTGAGCCATATGACCACAACGCTGGCACTTCATTACATTGTTCCAGACACCCTAGCAAATGGGCTGTTGGCAGTTTGTTGGCCGTAATTGTGTTGGTCGCTTCTGATGAACTGTCATAACACCGTGCAGACACAAACTGTCCCTCTTGAACGTATGCATGTTCCTGCGGTGCAACACACTGGGGGTGGTATGGCTAGCTACAGTGTACGCAAGTTATTACGTTCTATCCCTTTCCATCACACCATTAAAATTTGTGCACCGTTCGTATGGCCATAAATGGATTGATTGAGGTTTGGTTTGTGCTTCTGTAGTGTTCTCTCGTTTGCACTGACACTGTTTTCCCATTAGGGGATTTGCAAAACTGGGTGTTTGTATTGGGTGTAGGCAGGTCCAGCAGAGCTCAGCTGGTATTCCAATGGACGTTTGTAGAAATGTGGTACATGGTACTTGATTTGTATTATTAATCAAGGTACGTGGCCTTCGATTATTATTTGTCCGTGTAAACTGGCAAGTATTAGCATTAATAGTAAAAAAAGTCTATGGTGACTGTGCTAGCAACCGGGTGCACACACCTGCTGCACAGGACAGCCGGTTTTACCACCCAAGTGTGCATAGCTATCTTTCCCCTGAGTGTGCTCGTGTGAGCTGAGCGCGGGAGACGCGGCACAATAGTTAACATTCGTAGCTACAGCTGACTCGGGGTCGTGGAAATCACCGCTTTCAGCAGTCCGCCCTATCAATCTGTGAGCGGGTAGAACCGGTTCAGAGTACGTGATGCAGGGGGAAGGGGGTGCTGCTCGCAAGCCCTCATGTCTCTCCGTCATCACTCGGATCCCTTGTTCTCCAGTGGCGTGTGAAGTCACTGGGGTGATGTAATGGCATCACAGAAAATCGCCGCTTCGTCCAGGAATGTGGGGTTCTATTGGCAATGTCTGTTATTGACAGTGTGCCCTTCCGCCATATTGAAATTTTACGGATATGTTGGCCAAAATGTTTTGAAATTGTGCTTGAAGAGCCTGAAACTGATTTTAACACTGTTTTAGCATGTTTAAAAATATGTTGTGACACTCCACTAGTGCCTAAAGGGCTTTTACACTTAAAAATTTGTTGCAAACAATTTTATATAAAATTTTATGAAAAATGTCAAAAATGTTACAAAGTTGCAGAAACAGTTTGAGAAAGTTTGGCACCCTTTGATTTGGCCACAGTTATGTTGCATGCACAGTCACACACTATACTGTTTGCTTTGTAAACACTCTGCGAGCCAGTTTTGACGCGGTTTTACAAAAGTGATTGAAAGGCCGTTTTTTGGCTATTTACACGTATGTAACACCTGAAGGATGTTTCGATACACTTGACACTTGTGAAGTTTACATGCAGTTACAACACTTGTAAATTTGATAAAAATTTATGCGATTTGTGTCCCATATTTATTTGTTTTCAATGTTTATGACATGTAACATCATGCAACACATTTAGGATGCCCAAGAACGAATGTCACAATGGCTAGCACATTTGAAATGTTTAAAAACAACTTTTAAAAATTGAAAACATAACTTTTGAAAGTTTTCATATGTTACAAAAGGTTGGCAAATGGCTTTTGTGGCCATACCAGAAAGATACTATAGTCGTGAAACAATAACGTATGAGAGTTGCTGCACAGTGAATTTAAAAATAGACTTTTGAAATTTTTAAAAATTTTGAAAAATATTGAAAAATGGCTTTTTCCAGCCACACCGGAAGGGCAACATATGACGTGAGGTCGGGGTTGGAGAATGGTAGTGACATCGCCGCTACACCGTTATTCATGCAGAGTTCTGCAGGGAAACACTTACCAGAGACGTATTGCAGATTTATTACCGGCTGCTCTGTTGCTGTGGGTCGTGGCCAAGTCGCCCATGTGGCGAGGATGTTCTTTCGATCCTCTACGTCTCAATTGAAGGGTTATTAATTGCTGTTTGATAGGCTGCTAGCCGTGGGCAGTTGTGGTCAGCCCAGTACCACCGCGGGTATTCGTTGTGAGGTGGACAGTTATGCTGGTATCAAGTTAGATAAAAGNCTTTTGAAAGTTTTTATATGTTACAAAAGGTTGGCAAATGGCTTTTGTGGCCATACCAGAAAGATACTATAGTCGTGAAACAATAACGTATGAGAGTTGCTGCACAGTGAATTTAAAAATAGACTTTTGAAATTTTTAAAAATTTTGAAAAATATTGAAAAGTGGCTTTTTCCAGCCACACCGGAAGGGCAACATATGACGTGAGGTCGGGGTTGGAGAATGGTAGTGACATCGCCGNGTGGCTTTTTCCAGCCACACCGGAAGGGCAACATATGACGTGAGGTCGGGGTTGGAGAATGGTAGTGACATCGCCGCTACACCGTTATTCATGCAGAGTTCTGCAGGGAAACACTTACCAGAGACGTATTGCAGATTTATTACCGGCTGCTCTGTTGCTGTGGGTCGTGGCCAAGTCGCCCATGTGGCGAGGATGTTCTTTCGATCCTCTACGTCTCAATTGAAGGGTTATTAATTGCTGTTTGATAGGCTGCTAGCCGTGGGCAGTTGTGGTCAGCCCAGTACCACCGCGGGTATTCGTTGTGAGGTGGACAGTTATGCTGGTATCAAGTTAGATAAAAGCGGATATGTATGGACACACAGCACACACCAATTACAAACAGATAAAACTACATGTTACACTGAAACCACTTAAAAACCCACAGAAATGCCTTTAAGAGGCGAGGCCTGTAAATCAAAATGCTGACTACAAACCAGTTGACGGTGCTCACGTTGTTAAGCGGACTCGACGCACTAAGCCAGTTGGGGGCTGACTTGGGAAAATTAGCGTGTGCTCTCGGGATTAGAAAGGTAAACTTACACTCCCGGGACTGTACATCTGCAGGAGGTGAAGAGGCGCTCCTCCCAGGTGATGAAGTTACTTTAAGTTATACTTTTCTTGTTGAAAAAGAAGTTAAAACTATGGTTCTTGGTGGAAAAAAAAAGTTGATGAAGTGCTCGGGAGTCGCGAACCACGTGGCCTGCTCCGTTGAATGCCTACTAAATGGCTGCTTGTGTTTTTCCGGCCACTTGCCGTGAAGACGCCGGCAGTTGGAAATGATGGAGTGTAAAATAAATGCAAAATAGGGTTAGGACCTTAATTGTTTACAACGCATAGGTGGGAATGTAGACTGAACATTGTCCCTAGCAAAAATTTATATTCTCTATACTAATCAAACTACTTAATTATTCATGACAATGCAGTTTTGCGCTGTTAAGTTTATAGGCACAAAGTCCTGTAAACCTGTTGACTGCTGCAAAAATAAACAAGTGCACTTTACACTCACTATTCCTACTAAAACACATTAACTCAGATGCCCCCAATCAGGTGATGTCTATGGGGACTAATATTAGGTTGGCACGGGTGAAGCCCATGCTCCAAGTAGGATGTCGTGGACACTTAACATTAACATAATTTCCAATTACNTTAGGTTGGCACGGGTGAAGCCCATGCTCCAAGTAGGATGTCGTGGACACTTAACATTAACATAATTTCCAATTACATTTAGTAGCACAGTTTACTTTTGGTTTGCACTTTGTGTAAACTGGGAAGGATTTTGCTCTGCTTCTGAGGACCACTAACAATGAAAACAATTAGTGTTGCACAATGGTGTCGGTTTTTCATATACATCCCAATCAGGGGAGCTACGAAGCCTGGTGNTTAGGTTGGCACGGGTGAAGCCCATGCTCCAAGTAGGATGTCGTGGACACTTAACATTAACATAATTTCCAATTACGTTTAGTAGCACAGTTTACTTTTCGTTTGCACTTTGTGTAAACTGGGAAGGATTTCGCTCTGCTTCTGAGGACCACTAACACTGAAAACAATTAGTGTTGCACAATGGTGTCGGTTTTTCATATACATCCNAACCACGAGGCTGTCCCGGTGTCGCCTATGTGGTCGGCTCAAAGTAGGACCGTCAGTTGACTCACACGGTGTTGTGTAAAGTGGGTGTTTTCCAACACCGTCGAGATACTGCAGCTAACGGCCACGCATGATGTTCTTGTAGTCGGCACAGTGCTAGGCCATTGTTCTATTGTGGCACAGCGAATGGTTGCGGAGGGCAGAGAATTTGGGCTCACGTCAATGGTTTGTTGCATTACTCTATTACTTTTTAGCCACTGTAAACTGAAATAAGTTAAAAATTGCTTTTAATTGTGCCGCACTTCACCAAAATATTGTTTTGAGTATAACCGTTGCCTAATTTTGTGAATCAGCACAGTTCTAAAATATTCGTTATTAAATTAAAGTTAAACATGATTTACACTGAAATGTTATGATAAAAAATACATTTTTGTTTGGAATTTAAATGATTTCTCATGTTGGATATGTACATTTTGAAGCACCAAGCAACATAATCGCCTTGCAATAGTTAAACACAAGAAAATTCTAAATCAGTTTCAGATATCAAAAAATGGTCCTAAATATTGCCATTAGACATCCTGGTTTAAAAAAAAAAATTTGATAACAAGTTAATTTTCACGTGCACACATTTATAGCCGTGTTTAGAATATACACAAACCATACTACAGGGCCGCTGAAACAATGCTGGTATTTTAACTTTCNACATTTATAGCCGTGTTTAGAATATACACAAACCATACTACAGGGCCGCTGAAACAATGCTGGTATTTTAACTTTCATGTACTACTAACCTTAACATATGGACCTCTGAAACATTGAGGAAGAGTTTTGAAGTGAATTTAATTTTAAGAATCATTTCACAACTCACAGTTGAACATATGGCTAAATAAATTTACAACCCCGACCTTTGTTCAACAAATCATTAAAAAAATGAGAAGGGTGCAAGTTGTGAATGCAATTAAGTTAACCTGTAATGGTATGCAGTTCCACACAAATCCTCTAGTTAAAAAGTGTGGTCAACAAAGAAACATAATTTGGCTACCTTCGTTTTATATAACTACTGAAGTGTGCAATTGTATAAAATTTTGTTTTCGAGGCTTATCTTTTATNTTTGGCTACCTTCGTTTTATATAACTACTGAAGTGTGCAATTGTATAAAATTTTGTTTTCGAGGCTTATCTTTTATCATAGTAATGGGTTGAGACTCACAAAGTTGAGTCAAGTCAAACTAACAAAGATTGGCTTGTCATTCGACTAAATTTATTTTCCAGCAGGTATCAAACNTTTGGCTACCTTCGTTTTATATAACTACTGAAGTGTGCAATTGTATAAAATTTTGTTTTCGAGGCTTATCTTTTATTATAGTAATAGGTTGAGACTCGCAAAGTTGAGTCAAGTCAAACTAACAAAGATTGGCTTGTCATTCGACTAAATTTATTTTCCAGCAGGTATCAAACTACTGAACGTGCAAGTCGAATCACGGTGGTTTAGACTATAAACAAACAAATATTCCTACCTGTCAGTCACAATTGTGTCCCGTGAATCAATATATTTACATAATTAAACCGTTCGAAGTTGCGATGGAATGTAAACAACTCGGCTATGCATTGCACATGGTCGTTGGTTGTGTGTGATGTTCAGCTACGATAAAACCCACTGATGCATTGCATGCCACTAGGGCGCTATAAAGACTAAGTATGATGGTTTGTCATTTTTTATCATTCTGGCGCTTACTTTAACATGCATATAGTAGTGCAACTTACAATTATTTCTATCTTTTCCAAGGATTGTTTCAAACAAATTAAATAAACAAACTTATTTGCTTTCAAATGAATCTTTATCATTTCTTTTCTGATTGGAAACTGGCATTTAAATATAAATCCTCCATATTATTCATTATTATAGAATGGAAGTTCGCTACGGAACTTCACCATTCTTGTCGATCCAGCGAAAACCAATTGTGAATGATATTGACAAGCAACCTTGACCAAGTAAATCTACTATCTTTCCTCTACAGATTGTGTGCAGTTTGTTCAAGAATGCACATAGTCAAAAAATTTTTTTGTTAGGATTTAAATTTAAACTTTTTGGGTTGCAGTTATTTTGAAAGTGAGTTATTTAACTGTAATTAGTATTTGGGAATTATAACTTGGTGGATTTGTGGTAATGTTGCTATTTTTCTCTGGGTTTTACACGTTAGTTTAAAGTCCCAGCTAGCTCACAGGCAGGCAAGCAGACAGGAAAGAAGGACTCCACACAGCACGCATCTGCAAGAATGCCCTAGCTTGCAACACACGTACCAGATGCACCGGATGCTGGCATGACTCTTTTAGTTACAGTGTATCTTATTCCTGCTGCCCCTGAACTCTTGAACTGCTGCTTCCCAGTATGGCAAATTTTTGCTATCTTCACAGCCTTAGACCCTTGTACTCAAGATTACCAAGCATGTAGTCTGGCCGGAGCACTATCCAGGCACCTAACGTTTTGCCAGGACACTACTGGAGCAGGTGTCTGCTCACCGCTTGGCCCTTCTTTAAGAGAGGGTATCTCTCCAGACCTCCTCCAGCATAAGGAGGTAGGGTGCTCTTGGTGTAACCTGTGCTGGGACACCTGTGATGAGAAGGCGTGATCCTTCTTCCCTGCCAACTGGGCGGCCGGGGCGCGGAATGGCCGTAATGGCTACGAGCACCACATTAAAATAACAAAAGTATGGTTGTAATGGCTGTATGCATACTCGTATGTGTTCACAGTCTGTAGACCACGCCACAGAAAAAAGAAAGCCCTTTGCAACATCTGGACGAGTTTTTCTTTTCCCATGCCATCTATAGGTAGCTCTGAAACTAAAATTTGAGCGTATTCTTCTGCCGGCTATGCTCTAGCCCATGTCATACTCTGCGTAGGACACACTTCTCCACGGACACTTGGATACTGGACTCGGAGACTACTAGATGCATCTCTTGGTAGCAAGCAAATCTGGTGATATCAATGAAGGATGCAGTCGCAAAGTGCACGTTTAACTTGCATCCATGTAGCTAGTGAATTTATTGAAAATGTAATTTAGTACAACATAGATGACTAGTTTTTGCCCATACTATACTGTATGCACTGTTTGCAGCGCACCTAGTGGATAGGTAATCAACTAACATCAGCCTTGCAGGCTTTTCAAACTTACAGAAAGTTGTGTTTAGTTTTCCCTTTATTGAAATCATTTCCTCTAACCTTGATGTTAGTTTTATTTTAGTATATAATTGTTAAATATCAAATTAAGCATACAGGAATTAAATTTAAATAAATGAATATTTCATAACCATTGTAAATTGTATTATATTGTACATAAATTGTTGTGTTCGTATTCAATATGAATTAGGTTTTTTTAAAAAGATGTTTGGATTCAGGTAACTTTCTGCAGTGATTTATCAGTCTGACATTGATTTGACTAACACATTAATTTTAGGTGTCATTGTGAAACTCAGACTGAATTTAAACTTCCCGCACTGCAGATGAAAGTGGCGCCATCAAGTCAGCAGTTAGCTACCCGCAGTTAGCTGCCGACAAGAGTTAGGAGCCCTACTCTTCCAGTTGTTTGAAGTCAGTCATGACATAAGTGGCGCTATCGGACGTGCTTGCTACCTTTGGACAATTGATTGCAATGTTTAAAGTTTCTACATACTCATTCTGGTTTTTATAGTCGCTATAAACAGGCATAATATGAAATTCTGTCACATTAAGGTGGCTCGCATGAGGTGTGATTGGATATACCATTCCAGCATAGCTGGAATATTATGCGAAAGAAAAATAAATCTCAAAATTCTTCTCCTTGTCAATATTTCTCCTTAGCATCCAGCCCATATTACCGTCCCAAACGAAAACGCTAAAGTTTTTTTCTATCGTCGAACAACTGCTCTGACCCAACCTATGCATTAAGGTCAATAGTTGCATTCAAGTCCTATTAATTTAGGTGTAGTTTTGAGCAGTTGCTAGCAATTACAGATACTGAAGACAAAACTAGCATTAAAGAGTACTGGCACAGATACAATATCCTGTAGACCACATATAACATTGGCAGGGCCTGGGAAGAAAGAGGTTACCCAAAAGTGCCCGAGTTGGTTATGGACAGGTGTTGTAACAGCCACAAAAATTTTGACTGAAATAAGGGCATCCTCTGTGTAGCTCACAATGCAGGATTTCAAGATCTTCAACCCGGTGATTTCAACAAAGTTTTGGAAGCTGATAGCAAGAGGTTACAAACCAGGAATTTCTAGAACTGGCCCAGGATACAAACCCCAAATCTGACAGCGATGATAACAACCGTGCAGTGCAACACAATTTCACAAAAGTACATAATGGTTGATTTTACTTGGCCGGCCCTGCATTTAAAGTTTGTTTGTTATATTCTGAAATAATTTTTTTTATTACTGCTTAAATGGAACAACAGAATTCATATGTACACAACCTTAACAATGGACAGACTGAAACAGATAAGCGTATTCATTGTTTGCAGTTCGCAACTATCCCATCTTGCCTGCACACCCTCTAATGCCAAACTTATCTTTTCCCCTCATGCATATCACGTCGCACTCACATTCCTCAGTACCAAAGGTGTAAAAATTGTATCTGGCTCGCTAACACAGCTGCAGTGACNTATCACGTCGCACTCACATTCCTCAGTACCAAAGGTGTAAAAATTGTATCTGGCTCGCTAACACAGCTGCAGTGACTTATGACGAAAGCACTTAACATTTACACCAAAATTTACGTCTGAAAAAATGTGTGTTAATCAATTGCAATCACACTAAAACGTGGAAAGGAAAAACACTAAAACGTGGAAGGGATAAAAAAAGGTCACTTACGTGAACGAAAAATTCTTAAGTTCTCGTTGAGTAACATTGATTCTAGTGAGTAAATGTGCNTATCACGTCGCACTCACATTCCTCAGTACCAAAGGTGTAAAAATTGTATCTGGCTCGCTAACACAGCTGCAGTGACATATGACGAAAGCACTTAACATTTACACCAAAATTTACGTCTGAAAAAATGTGTGTTAATCAATTGCAATCACACTAAAACGTGGAAAGGAAAAACACTAAAACGTGGAAGGGATAAAAAAGGTCACTTACGTGAACGAAAAATTCTTAAGTTCTCGTTGAGTAACATTGATTCTAGTGAGTAAATGTGCCTCGGCAGAATTTTCATTTAAAGTTGCGGTTATAAGAAACTAAAAGAAACATTAAGCGAGGACTTACTGTTTTTACTATTCCACCTGAAACATCCTTATATCAAAATATTCATTTCAGATTGTCTGCCAGTGCATTACTGTCTTAGAATTATTTTCAAAATTTGTTTACATTATGTTTACATGTGTCACATGGATACATAGTGAGTAGCTCAAAAGAAGAACTTATGCAGGGTTTCAGAAACATTGGAAGTAACCATTAACAGAATATACTTTATGATGGAACACCCACCCTTGGGTTGAAGGTATCAGCCTGCCTCTGCCAAACCAACGAGGTCTCTGGAACGGTAGGAGGAGCTGACCTTGACGTGACATCCATCTCAGGGTCATTTACCTCGCTGTCGCTGTAAGGTCCACTCACATCCCATTTATCTGACTTCTTGTTCACCCCTGGAACCAACACACACATTAGATCTGTAATGCCAGTCACAGAACGGATGACATAACTACACAAATAATACAAATTTATCCACAGGTAATCAACTACCTCTTGTATGCATGAATTATTCTAGCCATGTTTTAGTGTCACGTGATGTCAATTTATTAATGTCATAACAACAATTTTGATATTTTTGTTTAGTTTTTCTCAGACTAAAATTTGCACATGGTTGTTACCGTTAGGAACTGCATTTTAGATGATNTGATATTTTTGTTTAGTTTTTCTCAGACTAAAATTTGCACATGGTTGTTACCGTTAGGAACTGCATTTTAGATGATACAGGATTTGATTTTGAGGTAAGCAAGAGAGAGAGTCACATATGAACAAAACAATGCATACTGCTATTGTATTTACNACAGGATTTGATTTTGAGGTAAGCAAGAGAGAGAGTCACATATGAACAAAACAATGCATACTGCTATTGTATTTACTGTATTTATTTTAGCTAGTATACTATCAGATGGTGTAAACTTACCTCCTTCCTTTACTCTTTTATCAACATGGTGTACCAGAAAAAGTTTAAAGAACATTCCCTTGCCTACGGTGACAACTTTCTAACAGTGGTCCTTGCCTACAATAAAGTGATAAGACAGTGCTTTCTATTTCTGTCTGCCACAAGCACATAGCTACAGTGGTAACAGTGGTGGCAACCATCTGACCCTATCGGAAAATAAAAAAAATTTTATGAGGGTGAAGTGGAAGGGTGGCTTTCAGGTTGGTGCACTAAGTGGGTGGGCTAGCGGACAAGTAGTAAAGGCATGAGAGGCAAAAGGTAAAGAGTAACTTAGCACAAATACATGAGAAATGTTCTACTTTTGTTTACATATTTAAGTAGTACAGAAGAGCCTATGTATTGTATATTTGTGCCATTTGAAGCAACTTGTCTTTCTATAACAACAAGTTTTTGAGGAACCATGAAAGGTTTAAGTGAAAAAAGTAAAAACTTTGAAGGATATCTATTGAAAAAATGAATTTGTTAAAAATTTTTTGGTTGTTGTGCATTGTATTACATATGGTGGGCATTATACCGGCAATACCACATGTCTAAAAATAGATACCAACCCCCTAGGCTGCCAGCGCTAGCCAATACATATTGACTCTACCCACCCTCCTCCCATCAGGTAGCCGAATGTTTCCGGACACAATCTGACTACGTCACGTGTTCGTCCAGCCATTGTGCTCTCCTTTGCTGAAATTCTTACTTTTTTTCTGTATGCTACAACTTAAAATTCTCTAGGGTTTTGATTACTGACTGTTGATGACTTATTACACTTAGTTTGTTTGGTTATGCCATTGGCCACATGGAGGTCTACAAATTGACTCACATATACCACTCTGGACAGCACTGCCTTTTATCATAGGCGGTAAGCAACCATTGCAAGTCTTATTCCCCTTGTGGCCTCCTCTTCTTCGTAGTACATCACAAGTGACAAGTGACAAGTACATTCTCACTACCTCACTTCCAACCCTCTCTCCCCTCACAAAACCCACCCTTTTACTGGATTCATCAGACACGACAACAGATAGATAAGACCTTCCGTGCATTTATACCATTAGTTGAAACCAGATTTTCAGTAACCTGAGTTTTGGAAAACAGAAGTTGTGTAAGGTAGAACACCAAAAAACTGCAGATTCACTNACCAGATTTTCAGTAACCTGAGTTTTGGAAAACAGAAGTTGTGTAAGGTAGAACACCAAAAAACTGCAGATTCACTGTATCCCAAAATTAAGGTTCATAATTTAAGTTTTGCATTGAATGTCAGACTTTGTGGGTTGTATAAACCATGAAACTTCAGTTTTCTTTGATAATATGGTGCAAAAAAGTATCCAGCCACCAATGTGGGTTTTTGTAATTGTTTGGAGACAAGGGAGGCTGCAGATATCCTTGTGTTAACATTTTAATCAAAAGACATTTTTAGTAACATAAGTTAACATTTCATTTAAATATCCTCAGATTTTTCACAAGAAGCCACCAAACATTGAATTTGCTGTTGAGGAAAATACGGCATGTTCGATGTTACATTTTTTGTAATTGACGTCTATTTATTAATATAAATTATTGTGGTGTAACAATTATTGTAAACTATAAACAAATCATAACCGGCAATTCTTAAAAAAAAATTTTATTTAGCAAATACCTAGTTTTGTTACACTTCCAGTATTTTACTCTTCTTCTCTGTTTCTCTCTCTCTCTCTGCTGATCCCCATATGCCCAGGCCCTGTCAACTCGAATAGAGAAAAAGAATCCTTACTGGAGATNTCTCTCTCTCTCTGCTGATCCCCATATGCCCAGGCCCTGTCAACTCGAATAGAGAAAAAGAATCCTTACTGGAGATACCCAAAGTCCAGCTTGAACAATTAAACAAATTGTTTCATATTTAAACATAATATTTACTACCTGCACATGTCATAAATGTGCAATAAATGATCAAGTAGTTTTACTCTTTAGAAATTGAAGAATTTGTAGGAAAATGTGCTTGGTTACATATATTTTCATTTTGATGGTAGTACCACGGTAGACATTGTTTATGTGGTTTTTACAGGTGTTATTTCATACCACATGCATTTTCATGAATATTTATATGAATTTGTTTATAAAGTAGTGTTTCATCTACATGATTATGATTCTTGTTCACTTAAATATATTTATGGTATGAAATAATTGTGGATAAATGAAACAATCATGTCAAGTGATAAGGACTACCAGAAGAAACAAACATGGTACTGTAAATGCTCATTATAACCTACATAAATAAAGCCACAACTTTTATACTTAGTACTAATAGTATTTTATGAAAGTCTTATCTTTATAACATGGACTCCATAAATTTTGCCCCAATCAGTTATTTCAGTAATGAAAATTAATATGTAATAACAAAGAAATATTTTTCTTAAAAAAGCTAGCATAATACGATACTTTCTGAAATATAAAAATGTACAAATTATATCACGCAAACATAAAGTAATGCGTGGTAAGTTTCCTTTGAAAAAAATCACACCACTTACCCTCAACAAATAACACTGATGGAAATTTATTCAAAATACTTTTTATCTNTTCCTTTGAAAAAAATCACACCACTTACCCTCAACAAATAACACTGATGGAAATTTATTCAAAATACTTTTTATCTATTGAAATAAATTATTTCAGTAAAAAATTCTATTTTATTTTCCCACAAGAAGCACTTGAAAATAATTCCACTCAGTAAAACACGCCACTCAATGTAAATAAACTTTTTTGGTGACAAGGGGATATAAAGTTTACGCTTCTGGAGTATCATTTTATTCACATGTTAACAAAATATTGGTTTTAATTAATATTCCATACAGAAAAAAACATTTTGATTTAACGCGGCAGATGTTTAAAAATGGTCTTCACAGGTGATTTGGAAGGATGGGATGCGCTTTGAAATACAATTTAAACATTTTTTTTAAGATATAAAATTTATCAGTTTGGATTTTTACAAGGGTAGCGATTTTACAAAGTCATTCTCGTAAGGGAGTTTACTATATGCTATGAGATGTTACTCGTTCATCCAGCAGCCTATTTATAAATTTAAATTTTTATGTACAAAAAAATTTAAGGTGGTGCTTATACCTAGGAAACTCAAATAGCCAAACATGGGAACTACAGTGAAACTTCCATATAACGGACACCCTTGGGGAATGAAATATTGTCCGCTATATAGGAGTGTCCGCTTTTGGGATAAAAATTAAAATAATATTTTAAATTGTACATACATACAAGATGTGCCATAGGTAAATAATAAATTATGTACATATTTACGTGCAAAAGGCAATTTATTTCACAACACGGAGCACACAAAACAACTACTGTGTGTAGTACTATTACATGTGTAAATTATCTTAAAAATGTATAAAAACAATTTAAAATATTTAGGAAGCAATAAAATTTATGACAGAAATTAACACTTAAAAAAGTCTGTTATTTTTTATTAATTTTTTTTAAAAATAAGAATTTTATTTTTAACATTTGACTGAATCCTCAGTGCTAAGTCGAGTCCCTCAGCGTCACTGTGTGAAATAAAAAAATTTTTGACCCACTTAATTTGTATTAAGACTTCTTCAGCCTTCATCGGTGGGTCATCGTCCTCCACTTCTGATTCTCGTAAAATTTCTTCGT
>NQII01000250.1:987487-1006124 GCA_002778355.1 Clitarchus hookeri | reverse complement strand
GCACACGGGGAGGCATATTAGAGCTGTTTTTATCGCTTGAAAATCGGAAACAAACTGAAAAGGTAAACATGTTTGTACAGTGTGGCGCAATTGAAATCTAGGAATTTGAGACAAAGGATGTTGGTGGAAGGCAAACCAAACAGAGGGGAGAAGGCTTTTCTCAGAAAACATTCCTTTCCGGGAGGCTGCTGTCTGCTTTTGGGAGATTTTTGGGGTCAGAATATACACGAAAGAGCTGTCCGCGTCCGTTATAGGGAATGTCCGCTTTATAGAAGAATTTAATATGAAGAAATGAATGGGACTATGCCGAGGAATCAGAATTTGTCCACTCAAGAGAGTTGTCCGCTTTTGAGAAGTGTCCGTTAAGGGAAGTTTCACTGTACNTCCGCTTTTGAGAAGTGTCCGTTAAGGGAAGTTTCACTGTATATGTTATTACACTAGGACTCAAGAAAGCAGCACGCACTAGTAGTCATTATTAATACCAAATTGAATAAAATGTTAATATTAGGTTGCAATTTGTATGATTTTCATAAAAATTAATATAGAGTTCTTGCATGTACTGTAAGAAATCTGGAAATGAATAATTTATAAACACTTCTATTTAAGGAATATGTCATCCTGCATAATTTTTGAGACAATCATGTCAGTCATATACCATTAAACTTTCAAAACATTTTTGTTTTTATATTGGGGAGTACCTGGGAATTTAAATTTCTAATCTGTATGTGTCTGGCACATGTGAAATATATGAACTAGTGCAGTTAGGTTGTATTCAGATGTACATAGCAAGCTTGGATTTTAAGTTGGCAAAATAAATGTGCAAATTGATTTTTAAATATGCGTGCTCTTCTAAGAAAATGTAAAACTTAACACAGACTGCAGTTAGTTAATGCTTTTTCCCCTTACAAAAATGGCATTATTTCACGAAGTCTATTTTTTATTACATAACTTTACTGTGTGTAAATGGTCTTGTATAAAGTTTAGCCAGAAATTTTTTAGCTGTTTTGATATCACATTCTTCACAGACTGTTTAGGTGTTTAAACAAGCTGAAACTATGCTGAATTATAATTTGTATCTGAAGTAAAAAATTACTCATAAGCGGAATCCCATTAACGTGTATAAGAACATTGCTCAGTTAATACCAATTTATGAATTCCTAAACACATAAAATTAACATGTTAGTCAAATCAATGACAGACTGATAAATCACTGCAGAAAATTACTTGAATCCAAACATCTTATTAAAATTGCTAATAATTTACTGCTTTAATTCAAATTGAATATGAACAGAACAATTTATGTACAACTAGCTTACCCAGCCACGCGTTGCTGTGGCATAAAATATTTTGGTTCTATTCCTTTCTGTAAAATTATTTGAAAGAAGTATATGTATTTTCAAAATCGTTATTATTGAAGTATTGTTTGTATACAATGCTTTTAGTTTTACCATATTCCGCACGTATGAATAAGTTGGATGGTTCAAACAGCTGAAATGTTCAAATAGATAGCTGTAAACAAAGGCGCTTCCTGATGTGAAAGCATTGTAAAAATGAGCTTTTTGCAGATTTTAGTACCTTTGCAGGTAATATAGATAAAAAAGAAAGGTGCACAAACACTCGTGGGAACAAAAGGAAGGTCTATAAAAAAAACAGAATGAAAATTAGTCAATTTTTTTTAAAGTTATACGCGTCCAAAGAAACGGACACAACATTTATATATATGTGATAAGAGTTCAAAATGGTTATGAAATAGTCATATATTTTAAATTTAAGTTCCTGTAAGCTTAATTTGATATTTAACAATTATATACAAAAAATAAAACTAACTTCAAGATTAAAGGAAATAATTTTGATCAAGGGAAAACTAAACACAACATTCTCTAGGTTTGAAAAGCCTGCAAGCTTGATGTTAGTTGATTACCTATCCACTAGGTACGATGCAAACAGTGCATACAGTATAGTATGGGAGTTTAATTCTTTACTCCTTGTTCTATGATGGCACTGTGTTGCATGTTGTTATGCCAACACTGTTAATCTACGTTGACACACAAGAATCAATGGCGTTAGAAATCAACACTGAGAATTGATTGCTTGCAGCGTATATATAAAGAATATACTGAACGTGACTCAGGTATCAGCCTGATTTTTAAACAACAATTTGGTAAACAAAACAAGATTTAGGTTGGATATGGTTAATCAATTAATTTAATATAATGCCCAATGTATGAATATTTAATTAATCCCATTTTCAAAGATAAGAGGTATAATGATCTTTATTGTAATGAAAGCTAACATAAATATAATATGTTAAAGAGAAATATTTTTACAAACGTAGTTGACATAGGGTATTTGGCAGGTAATTAAATATCTTATGTTAAAGTGAAAGATACATTACTGTAACAGAATTTCACCGTAGATGCAGTTCAGTGCTGTGTAGTATTAGGCTTATTTTTTGTGTGCATTAAAAATATTTTGCCAATACTTTTTGGGAAAGGATAATAATTGCCAACATCTCAAAGAAGAGATTTTCTAAAATTTGATGATACTTTTTCATTCTATTTCCTCTGAAAGGTTCTTCTCTCCGGCAGGAAACATTCTACAGAATAAAAGGAGCACCATGTTACCTGGAAACTAGCCCATTTTAATTTATGATTATCACGCGCGCACACACACACACATGCACAAGCACGCACACACTCACACATGCACGCACACACACAGAGTTTAAATATTCTCTTGTTTTTCCTCAAAAGGCAATCAGAAATGTCATTTGCAATTAAAAATAATTAGGCAGCATCCAATGTTACAGTTATGATAATTGTTTGGCAACAAGGAAGGTCGCAGATATCCTTCTGTTGTATCATTTAAATCTGAATATGTCTGATTATTTTATTAAATTAATATTCTGATGCGTGACAGTCTGGGTGCTTGACACATTACCTATTCTAAGGGAGTTTNTGATTATTTTATTAAATTAATATTCTGATGCGTGACAGTCTGGGTGCTTGACACATTACCTATTCTAAGGGAGTTTTGGGGATTCAGGCAGAGAACCCTAGTTGGACTTACTGGCTGGTTCTATGATTGTTCCCCTCTGCCTTTGAGAAGTCCTGTATATAGAGTCGGCCTAGTCAGGCGTCAAGAAGCTACATAGGCGTTNCCTTTGAGAAGTCCTGTATATAGAGTCGGCCTAGTCAGGCGTCAAGAAGCTACATAGGCGTTGGAGGCGAGTAGGACGGTGGTTGATGCTGGCTTACATCCTGCAGGCCAGCGCTGAGGCTGACAGATAGTAGGCTTCTGTGGGGCAACGTTGGGGGGCCCCCTGCGGGGGTGGCTGGTGTCCGACTCGAATTGGCTGAACCTGGGGCTGCCGGGCCAAACTGGGACCATGGCAGCCCATCCCTTGCTGCCGCGATGCATGTCTCCTNTTGGCTGAACCTGGGGCTGCCGGGCCAAACTGGGACCATGGCAGCCCATCCCTTGCTGCCGCGATGCATGTCTCCTTGCTGATTTCCTTCCCTTGTATGCGTATGGGGCTTAGCCCTGAGACGCAATTAACTCCCATCCCTACCACAGGCTCACACATAACACTTAGTTTTAGAGTAGGTTATAAAAAAAACTGCGCATTGGGTCTTGTCCGCCCATCCAGGTTTCTTCAGTTACTACCCCTTGTCTCTCAGTGGGCAGCACAGCCTAGCTATGCTTTCTCAAGGAAAGGGAGAGGGCTGTGGTAGTTTTCCTTCTGTGCGAGTGGTATCCGCCATCCACTTGCATTGCCAGTCGGTATCCCTTCTAACGGGATTTTATTGTGCGAGGGCGATTTGCATGACTATAACTTTAATGCTTCAGACAGCTCTCCTGGTGCCTTACGTTTCCAAGAAGGCTGTATGCTGGGCTTGAAAGCGGTTGACCGTGGTTCATGTCATCGCTGGGACACGTGTTGTGCATGAGATGATGCGTAGCCCCCAAATGAGAAAACAGTGAAAATATGCATCACACTTAAGTTAATAAAAGTACTTGTTTCATATCAATTTTACCGTCATTGCATAGTCTGCCATAATGTTGCATTAATTTTCAGATTACTAGTATAAGATTCTGTTCTGTTCCAAACCAATTAAAACTATGAAGAGAGTAGCCGGCCATTTCCAGTGGTACATGTGTGGTCCAGGCAGCGAAGAGAGCTCCTGCCCATCTGCCCCTCCCAGTGCTTCTGGCTATATGACATGGGAGGATTTTGGCTTGTAAATGATAAGTAAGGAAATAGAGGTGTGTGTGTGTGTGTGTGTCTATGTGCGTGCGTGCATGCGTGTGTGTGTGTGTAATCAGTATTTTCATGTAATCAGGAACTAAAAATGATGTAAAAGAAACTCAATCAGAAATAAATGTGTATCCAGTATTGGCAAACTCACGCAACATTTCCGGAGCACCGAACAAATAAAGTGGAGGGGAGGATCGCTCTGCCGTGGAGAAGGAAAGGCTAAATTCCCGTGCCAAGGAGTGTGTTAGTAGTTTTGCGTCGGCTGGAGAAAAAGGACTTCTACGAGAAACAGGGAACCAAGATTTAGACCTCTCTGAGAGGAGAGGGAGGTGCTGCGATTCTAGCCGGTGTAGAATCAAATATTTATTGTCACGGTGGATGGCGGCGCAGTATATCACCAAAAACTCTGCGTTGATTGCGGACCGCAACCGTAATAATTTATTAGTTTCTGCATTACGAGCTGACAATCAAGCATCCTTAGTCATGTTGCGTAAGGTTTCCACTTCTAGTCAGTGCGAGACATTTGACATATTATCTATTTATTGACTGAGCTGCCATGGCATAAGCATATGACAATCAATATAGAATAGCAGTGATACCGGGACGTGTGCAGTGTCACGACCGGAAGGGACATCGCAACCGCCTCCTGCCATAAGGGGGATCACAGAAATCCCAGCTCTGCCCATACGGCCCGATCAATAGTCTAAACCTAAAGATCTTGTTATGGAGAGACGTTTCCCTAGTCTCTAGATGGATATTCAAGCCAGTGCACCATCAACCTGCTGCCATTGGCATCAAGCTTGTGGTGAGCTTTGCAAAAACTCACTTCATATTGGCTAACTTACACTACTCTATTCCTCTTTCATCCTTGTTCTCTGCTAAATTGACCCCTCCCACCCACTAGACCCTCACCAAATGTTTACTATGTACAACCTCTTTGCTATCTGTTAACTTTACAAATACTATAACTTTGATATCACAATAAAAAACTAGAGATCCTTGATTTTAAGAGTACAGAAATTCCTCGTCAACCACAGATTCAACTGCAGTTTCAATTATCAACAGACTTTTTTGTAGGCAGTTCTCTCAATCACAGTGGATGGATTCTATTATGTAATGGTTTTTCTGTTTCCTTAAAAATGGGCTTTTGTGGCACAATGCCCTTATTGACAGAAATTTCTGTTTTGTTCCAGGCAGCTTAAGGCAACAAATACTGCATGCCAGAGGCTCGGCAGAGGGTGGCTCAACCCGAGGCTGCTACGAAGGAGGGTTAGTCAGCATATCTGTTACAATCAGCCATGTTGATTATACTTCAAAAAGTTGAATTTTTAAGGTAGAGGCAAATAAATGAGATCATTAGATTAGTTTCATTTGACCTTCAAAAATTAATAATCCAGGATATCAATTTTTTTCTGAAAATGTTTATTAAAATAAATTATTGTATTGGCACACGACACATATTTGGGCTATTTATTTTTTTGCTGACTACGTATCATTACGTGCATGCCATGTACCTCAAACGAGATACGAACCCCAACCGGCTGCTTCCAATGCCAGCTGACCTCCTTGGGAAACGTAAGACACCAAGAGAGCTGAATCCAGCATTAAAGTAATTGTCACAAGTCGCCCACGTCTAGTAAAATCCCGTGAGATAGGATAACCATGAGGCAACGCAAATGAGTAGACCCTAAGCGAGCATTAGATACCTGCCCACCGCACATGACTGCCGAGCAAAGCAATGCAAGTGTGTTGCCCCTAAGCGAGCGGTGGATGCTGCCTGCACACTACAATAAACCTCCACCCCCCTTCCATTCCATTCACGACTAAAAATGCTTCAATTAGCTCTCTTTTGTTCTCATAGCTACCTACTTGTTGCTCTTGTAATTCTGACAGGCACTTTCACCTTTCCCCTTTTTAAATCCACTTCCATAGGTTACTGAGTAGACTCTGTAAAATGTATGTAGGAGAGTACGGGTCACCATGTTCGTTCTGGACGGCGTAAATACGTATTTCAGTCAAACGCCATGTTTCCCTTCTAGAGTGAATAAAACCCATGTCTATCCTGGTAAGTGTAACCCCGCAAGTGGGCGGCAGGGAACGGTGGCGTTAACATGATTTCCAACTCTAGAGTAGGACTGTGAACCACTCTAACAAGGACTGCACGTATGTCAAAAACGCCACACATTAACGGGCCACCCATACTTTGGTGAGGGTACGTAAAGGGGTCTGGTGTGCAGTACGGTTAAGCCCCCGGCTAGAAAGATACATGACAAAGTGGATAGACCACCTGAGTCAGTTAACCCATTTCTTCCATTGTGTAAAGACCAGCTGGAAGGAGTGCCAGGCCTGACTAGGAATGACCTATTCCCTTCTGAGTACACTGTAGATAGAGAATTGTTGCCTGCCACACCATTGCACATGTGACCTGTACAAGGGGAACTATGGGAACAACAGAAAGATAACTGTAGTCCTCACAGAGAGTCAGTCCCTGGATAAGCCACCCACACTAGCGTTCAGCTGTCTGACCCCTTGGGAGAAAGCTCAAGCCACCCATCAACTGTTGAGGCATCATCTCACAGTCCTACCAGCGAGAGAAGTCACGTGGACAACACAGCAGACGTCAGCCCCGGCATGTGGACCAGCTCCAGTACAACAGCCTACGAGCGCACGCCAGCCCCAGGTGAGGCTTGTAAAAGGTTTTCCAGTTGCCACACTTACCCCAGCGGCCTCACCTTTTACAGTCCATTTATGTGCTAAGCCTATCGCCTACCTGTCCAACTCTACGCAAGGGTGTAATTAAGGCCAAGTGCCAAATTCTATAGACTCCGTGCCAAATTCTACAGACCGTCTCAATAGTGCCTGCCCTGAGCCTGTGTACCTGACCTAACTCAACCAAAGAAATAGTAGATGTACACGTGCTCCTCAGCCACTAGCCATTATGCCTCAATTTCAAAAACAAATCCTCATACTTTCCTGCAGGAAGCACCTGAAAATGGCTTTCGTATTAAGCAAAACTTGGTGCTGCTTGATATTTATTTACGGATTAGTAGTCGACAAAGGAGAGTCGTGTATGCCCTTCCAGGATATCAGTTTATTAAAATTAATTAGTATTTCGAAAACAAACCCTTATAGTTTCCCTTGATAAGCCACTAAAATTTGATTTCATTTTTTTGTAAAAAATGGTACCAAAATTTTTGAGACCGGTGCTGGCTGCTGCTGTATCGAAGCTCACCGTGGCACCCCACATTTTGTGTGACCCGGCCTTTAATGTTTCCTGCATATGTCGCACCCAATTTTGAGAGACCAATTTTTATTTTAAAAATTGTTGTGTTGTTAATAAGTAAATACTGTACTTACTGGACGAAGTTCCTGTTACAGTGCTTCCACTGCTGTCTTGTTTATAGTTTTAATTTTACCACAACTTCAAACTACGTAAATTAATATGATGGTCACAGTTTGCGTTGTTTGTTTGTAGTGCGCCACTTTTGTAAAATAGATATTTTACAATTCAAGTTAATCTCGCAAAACAACTTGAAAATNGTTTGTTTGTAGTGCGCCACTTTTGTAAAATAGATATTTTACAATTCAAGTTAATCTCGCAAAACAACTTGAAAATAATGACCGATGAAACATCAGGCAAACTGTTGCCACCAAGAGTTCACATTCCAAAGCGCAGTGGTACATTCTAAAAGTATCAGTCTATTTCTTGCACAGACTCTCATAGAAGTGAAGCACCATTACCACTTCCTGTAGTGTAGATTCCAATCATCTTTTGTATGCTCAGTTCATTTTAGTTTAAGCCTCATGCAGCTTCATGAAATTTAGTTTGGANTAGATTCCAATCATCTTTTGTATGCTCAGTTCATTTTAGTTTAAGCCTCATGCAGCTTCATGAAATTTAGTTTGGATAGTTACAAAATACGAAGGTTCACGGGTTTGCCTGAACTTAATGACATCAGATGATCTAAGCCTCTAGGAAATGATTGAAACTTAAGATGTTTTCTTCATCTCATATTCTTATGCCTTTAAAAAAAATGTAATTTATTTTCTCAGATCAACAGCAAATAAACATAGAATTAAAAATACTCCCAGTTTACAAATAAATATAAGCAGAATCACCATTTCAAAGTTGCTGTAAACAAAATTTTATGAAATAATAGATTTAAAAGGACTTTTAAAGGGATTTATACGGAAAGGTAATAATTAAATATTAGCAATACTTCACAGTTCCAGTACCAAAACATATGATAGTTTCATGTGTATTTGTATTGACCAACCAAATTTCAAAATCTAATAATAGCAACAATTTTATAAATATACTTTTAAGTTCTCGTTGGTTTGTCCTGCACCAGAAGAGAAAGAGAGAGTTGATACGAAAGTGGGCAGCGGATCACAAGGGATGTTTGAATAACAAGCAAGTGATAATCCACAAAAAAGCATAACGCCGCAATAATCCTATTACGGCATGTACTTCTGACCTTCAGCTGATTGAATTTCCACATTTATCTGAAGAATGTTCTCAATTAATGAACGAGTTTCTCTCAGTGTGACTCAGGTTGCGGCGAACCTCAGAGGACAAAGCCAGCGACTATAAAAGTGCATTGGGCCTCCGAGCCAGGGGTTGACGAGTGTCTAGTTTGGACGATTGTGCAACCCTGAGCAATAGATGACAAGCGAGAAGAGACACAGGTGGTGAGAGAAGTGACCAGCAGGTGGAAACTCTGTGAATGCAAGCATCAACACAGTGAAGAGTGCAAATGGCAGGCTGGACTATTGGACTGGATACGCNGTGGAAACTCTGTGAATGCAAGCATCAACACAGTGAAGAGTGCAAATGGCAGGCTGGACTATTGGACTGGATACGCAAGTGAAATACATTGCAAATGATGGCAACATACAGACTGAACATGTGTTAATGATGTATGTCAGTTAATTGTATACATCCAAACAGAGACATAGAGAAAGACTTCAATTAGAGTTGAGATAGACATAATATAATGCANCAGTTAATTGTATACATCCAAACAGAGACATAGAGAAAGACTTCAATTAGAGTTGAGATAGACATAATATAATGCATTTAATTGAGAAATAAAAAGAGTAATAGTGTAGACAGATTAATACTGTAAATATTAGTTGTGTGAATACATTAAAATAAAATTTGGTACTTTAATTTTTATGAAGACCTCCATCCCCCACAAAATCTCACCTCTCAGAAGTTAATGTAACACTGGTGCCAGAAGTACGATAGAGGCATTTAATTGTAACTTAAATTAGAAAGAAGCAAGTAATTAGTGAAATTAAAATAAATATATTTATTGTAAGAGTTAGAGACCCCAAAAAATGGTAAAATGCAAAATTCACCAAATAATGCGAAATGCAAATAATTCAGACGAATTACACTATTTTACCTCCGTTTCGACACCAACACGAAATTCACGAATTTTCGGGCGAGAGTATGTTGTTATGCCGTGGATTCTAATAGTTTACACTATCGCGATCGTTAATGTAAAGAAAATGGTCCAAATAAATTAGACGAATGCCATCGTATTGCCGTTGTTTCGAAACGTTCTTGAAATTCACTAATTTTATAATGAAAGTCCCTCTAGCCGGAAATCATTTTTACACTATCTCGTATCGCAATCTCAAACAAGAAAAAAACTGAACAAATTGATACATTGAAAACATCAACAGTTGAATTGTACACGATACAATCTCAACAACATTATAGTCGACTAATTCAGGTTACGCAACTATTCAGTAAATTAAAAGTGCCAATTCGAACACCACCTATCTATCTGCCACTTTCATCGGTAGTCATTGTTTATTGTGTGCATATATATGGTTTTGATCTGTACATTTGTTTACTCTTCGCAGAGAAAAGTTTTGCGATGCAATCGTAATTTATGAGGGTAAGCTAATGATTGACAGAATGCGAGAACATTGTTAATATTTGACCGTGAAAAAGAAATGAAATCAGGAGGATTTTATATTTTTATTTGCATGATAAAATTATGATATACAAATTTTGCAACGTGAGGATTGATTGGACACGCAAAGACACGTGCAAAAAGAGTGTTGCAAACAAAATCCACAAAACAAAAAAAAAACTGTTATTTTGTTAGACAAATTCTGTTCTAACTAAAAAAAATACTGATAGGCGAATGCGTAAAACCAGTAAAGGTAAAAGCTATGAAACAAGAATTTGTTTCTAGTTTGGCTGACATGATGATAGAAGTGAATATTCCTCTAGAAAACGTAGATCATCCCGTTGTTATGATGTGATCAGGCCTTAGCTGAACGGCCTGCCTTATCACACCTTCAAACATGGAACCAGGATACGAGCGTGATTGCAACACCACCTTGTGAAAGACAGTTGCAGCAGTTCAATGTTACACCTTTTGGACTATGTAATGCCCCTGCCACCTTTGAATGGCTGATGGAAAAAGTCCTGCTTTAGATATCTATCAAGTTAAACTCGATGACATTGTTGTGACAGGAAGGACATATGAAGGACACCTATCACACCATGACTCTGTATTCCAAAAAGTGGCCGCAGCCAACTTGAAACTAGAATACTTCAGTAAGTTATTGCATAAACCTGAGAGAAATTACTGTGTTACACACAGTGATCTTCTGGCCATGGTGAAGGTAATTTCACATTTTCACCCCTTACCTATGGGAGACATTTTCTTCTAAGGACCAACTATGCTTCATTACGCTGGCTACTAAATTAAGAACCACAAAGGCCAATAGCCAGTGGATACAGAATCTTCAAGAACATCAATTTAGAATACTATATCACGGGTCTGGACGCATTCACAGCAATGCAGATGCACTTTCTATGAGGCAATGTGAATCATTCTGACGTAATTGCGATTGCCAGAAAGAAAACAGTGGTGAACCGATGAAGGTACGGACGACAAGAAATCAAAGGTCTTTTATCTTGTGATGGGTCACCTACCTGGAATGATGAGGGTATTAGGAAAGATCAGATGAATTATCCCTCTTTACATTCATTACTGGAATGGAAAGAAGTTAGCGGTCGGACAAAATGGGAAGAGATATCTATTCTGATCGCAGCGGTCAAAGCATACAGGGCACAATGGAATTCCTTTGTACTCAAGAATGGCGTACTTTACAGAAACTAGGAAAGTAATAATGGAAAACACACATTCACAGTTAGTCCTTGCAGAATGGAGTTTTAAAGGTACTGCATAATACATCAGCTGGCGGGCACTTTGGTGTTAATAAGACCTTTGACCGAGTTAGACGGAGATTCTACAGGTTTCAAATTCGGGAGGATGTTGAGAAGTGGTGCCAAATTTGCGACATCTCCAGAAATACAATGTTAGAGCCCCACGCAAGAGGATGGCCATAGATACTCTGGACCCCTTACCTGTCATAGAAAGAGGGTGCCAAAATTTATTTTACTAAATGGCCTGGGGTCATTATCCTCCCAAACCAAGAAGCACGTACTGTGGCCATTGCACTCATAGAGCATCTTTTCTCGAGATATGAGGTGCCACTAGAACTCCATTCTGATTAGGGAAGAAACTTTAAGCCTGCAGTGTTCCAGGAGGTAACAAAGATTCTGGGTATGAAAAAGACTAGGACTACAGCCTTACATCCTCAGTCGGATGAAATGGTNTCCAGGAGGTAACAAAGATTCTGGGTATGAAAAAGACTAGGACTACAGCCTTACATCCTCAGTCGGATGAAATGGTTGAGGTACATATCTATATTTGTAGGACACAACCAAAAGGATTGGGATACAAAGGTGCCATTGTTTCTCCTTGCTTACCACTTGGAAATTCATGACACCAAAAGAGTAACATCATCAAGGATGCTGTTTGGAAGAGAGCTACGTCTTCCTAGTGACCTGCTTTTTGACAGTCCGATNGCTACGTCTTCCTAGTGACCTGCTTTTTGACAGTCCGACAGAAGAAGAAACAGATGATAGCAGCAAATTACGTAACAGACTAGTTGGCATTCACGATTTCACTAGACAGCATCTCAGAATAAATAGTGTCAGGATGAAGATGCGGTATGAAAGGAGAACGTCAGGCAAAGTATTTCAAGAAGGACAAATGGTGTGGCTGTACAACCCAGAGAGACAAAAAGGGTACAACCCGAAGCTACAAGTGTTGGGAAGGCCCATTCTAAATTCTGAAGGACATCATGGTCTTTCGGATTTGTCTTCAAGGCTCTCGCGCGAAGCCGAAGGTTGTCCACATCGACCGACTGGAACTCTACGAAGGTCCTGATGTTATATAGTTAGTTTGGGATGAACAGATTTAAGGAGGGGCAAGTGTAATGCGCTCTGTGGTTTGTCCTGCGTGAGCGAGCAGAAACGAAGGACAGAGTTGTGATATGATAGTGGGTGGCGAGTCACTACGGATGTTTGAATGACAGGTGGGCGATAATACAGGACATGCGTATCCTGTTACAAAAGCGTACTGCCGCGATAATCCTTTTACGGCGAGTGCTCAAGTCGCCATTTACTCACACTGAGAGTAAACACTAGTTACTCCCAGTGTGACTCGCGATGCGGTGAACCTTTGAGGTCAAGACCAGCGACTATAAAAGAGCATCGAGCTTCTGAGCCAGGGATTTAAGTGTGTATGGAGTTGGAGCGATTGTGCGACCCTGAATGATAGACGACAAGCGAGAAGAGCAACGAGTGGCAAGAGAAGTGAACAGCGGCAGGAAAATCTGTGTCTGCGAGCATCGCCGCAGTGAAGATTGCGACTGGCAGGCTGGACTATTGGGCAAGATTCGTNGAGGAAAATCTGTGTCTGCGAGCATCGCCGCAGTGAAGATTGCGACTGGCAGGCTGGACTATTGGGCAAGATTCGTGAGTGAAAGACATTACAAATGATGGCAACAGACAGACTGAACATGTGTTGATGAATGTGAGTTAATTGACTAAACCCAAACAAAGACATACAAAAGGTATTTAATTAGAGTTGAGATAGACATTAAATAGTACTCTCAATGAGAAATAAAAAGAGTAATAGTGGAGACAGGTAGATTAATGCTGTAAATAATGGTTGTGTAAATAAATTAAAATCTAATTTAGCTCTTGTATTTTTATTATGACAAACATCCCCCACAAAGTCNATAATGGTTGTGTAAATAAATTAAAATCTAATTTAGCTCTTGTATTTTTATTATGACAAACATCCCCCACAAAGTCGAAAACACCCCTCAGGCATACATGTAACCATACATTGAAATATTTTACTTGTCCTTGTGAAATATACTTAATGTTATAGAAAAATACATTAATTTTTAATTTAGACATTTTGTAAAAACTCTCAATCTTTTATGAATTAATGTAAATAAATTTATATAATTTAAGNAAATTTTTAATTTAGACATTTTGTAAAAACTCTCAATCTTTTATGAATTAATGTAAATAAATTTATATAATTTAAGCTTACATATGAAAACAAATAAAAATATATATTAATGAATACAATTTATTACATCTGGCACTACCTAGTCACTGAAACGTAACTAGTAGTGCAGTAAGTAAAATATCAAGTTACGTTTCAGAAACGTAAATGTGTGAAAAATTTTAGATTAATGGTATATGTAGGGTTTCAGGTCTGTAAATTCTTTCTCTTGGCAGAAATGTGTAAATTTTTTGCCCCATGCAAATTGAAGTATTTTAATCTTAATCTAATATGTGTCTTACTATTACCATTTTGCAGAAAATCTTCACTGGTTGGTAATTTAGGAAGCTCGCTCGGCGACCAGATTTCTACATTTAAAAATTGAGACGGATTAACACTTAACGTAACTGAGCATACAAAACAAGCTATCTAGTGATAATTTCCCTTCGTTTCCTATCTGTGACTAGATCCTTCTCTGCATATGGCCTAATGTTCACTGTTAATTAAAATTTTAATGGCACAGTAACAACAATGTGATAGTTGCAAGTATAGCACAAATATGTACACATTATTAAAGATTTTTTATTTTGGCAATTTTTTGATAGTAAATATTTTTCTCTCCTAATTTAACATGTGCATGGCATTTGAATACGCAGTTGTCACAACATTACCACTCCTCAACAAGGCAGAGGTCGTGTTTTTTTTCAAATGACTCAGCCCTAAGAAATTTGTCAACAAGAATACCAATTTCACTGAGCACACACACTTCCTTTCTCTCCTATGGAAATGAACCACATATACATATATGCACAACGACTGTGACAAAAAAAAAGAGAGAGAGAGAGAGAGAGAGAGAGAGAGAGAGAGAGAGAGAGTGTGTGTTTGTTTGTGTGTGTGCGCGCACACTTTTGGCACAGTCCTTGTTTTGTGTGTGAGGTGTCTATATAGTAATACCCCAACTTACGCTACCCCGTTTTACGCAAATTCGGAGATACACAGTTTTTCTTTCCAAGCGCCGCGCGCCTCTGCTCTCCCGCCCCGCCCAATCGGTGTTCGGTTTGGTTTACAACAGGTTCGAACGTGTTTCGCGTGGAATTGTTATACGTGCGCAGTGCGTTTTATTGTTAATTCTAATTATGTCATCCAAAAGAACAAAAAATGAATCATTTGAATCAAACCGGGAAAAGAAAATCACTACCTTTGGTGTGTAAACTGAATATTGTTAAAGACTTTGTAGCAAAAATTAAAATTTGTGAATTGGCAAAGAAATTTGACCTGCCGGAATCAACAGTCCGAACGATTATAAAAGGTAAAGAAAAAGTTGTGGAAGCTGTGAAAGATTCTCAATCTTTGAATTCAAGTATCATTCGTAAACGTCATGGTATTATTGCTCTGATGGAAACATTGTTAAAATTATGGTGTGATAATTCAAGTACGATTGAAAAATTGTCCTGTTGATCAAAACATGGTGTGCTCTCAAGCTAAGCAGATTTTTGAGAAACTAAGAGAAGAAGGTGGGGAGGCGGCCAAAGATTAAATGCTTGAAGCTAGTAACGGCTGGTTCTGCCGATTCAAAAGTCGTAATTGGCATAGCATTGCAGAGAGTGGAGAGGCGGCAAGCAATGATAAAGAAGCTGCATCTTTCTATCCAGAAAAACTCAAGACAATCATAGAAGAAGGTGGCTACACTAGGCAAACCATATTCAACGTAAACAAAACGGTCTTTTTTGGGGAAAAAAATGCTTAAAAGAACTTTTATCGCGCGTGAAGAGAAAACCTTTCCAGGTTTTAAAGCCGCCAAAGATNTTAAAAGAACTTTTATCGCGCGTGAAGAGAAAACCTTTCCAGGTTTTAAAGCCGCCAAAGATCGATTGACAGTGATAATTGAAGCAAATGCAGCTGGTGATTGTAAATTGAAACCTCTCTTACTTAGTTTATCGCTCAGAAAATCCAAGAGCATTAAAAAATTAATCTAAAGCTGGTTACGGGCAGTAAACCTTCAGATTACGCTTTCGAACCCGCTGTCCTTCTCTTTTTGAAGACTGGTTTGGCTATCATTTTATTCCTGAAGTCGAACGTTATTGCCAATTAAAAGAAATTCCATTTAAANTTTTGAAGACTGGTTTGGCTATCATTTTATTCCTGAAGTCGAACGTTATTGCCAATTAAAAGAAATTCCATTTAAATGTGATGCTAATAATTGACAATGCATCAGGTCACCCTCCTGCTACTCTAATTAATTCCGACCCACGGGTGAAAGTTGTAATTTTGCAACCAAACACCACCAGCTTGTTTCAACCGATGGACCAGGGAGTCATTAAAACATTTAAAGCTTACTACATAAGACGATAGTTTGCTCATCTACATGGAGATAAGCGACAAGACAACGAGCTTTCTGTCAAAGACATTTGTAAGCAATTCAATGTTTTAGATGCTGTTAGAATTGTTGGACAATCTTGGAATGAGATTTCACAAAAAACTTTGAATGGCGTCTGGAAAAAACTGTGTCCATTCTTTTTCACCACCGAAACCCAAGGAGAATCAGCGCTAGATCTTCAACAAACCGATAGTGTAATTGAAGAAGAATGGCGTCTGGAAAAAACTGTGTCCATTCTTTTTCACCACCGAAACCCAAGGAGAATCAGCGCTAGATCTTCAACAAATCGATAGTGTAATTGAAGAAGTGGTCGATATTGCCAAACAATTAAATTTAGAGGTGGATGGTGCTGACGTTCAAGAATTGCTGGATTCACACAATCAAGAGCTGACAATTGACGAGCTTATAGAAATGTGTGAGCATGAACAAGACATTGAACAAACTGATTAGTTAGACCAAGTTGAATCGGAAAATCAAATGACGATTGCAAACTTAACAGAAGGCCTCAGTTCAATTAAAAAGGGNGAACAAGACATTGAACAAACTGATTAGTTAGACCAAGTTGAATCGGAAAATCAAATGACTATTGCAAACTTAACAGAAGGCCTCAGTTCAATTAAAAAGGGGTTACAAATTTTTGAAAAAATAGACTGCAACGAAGAGCGCATTTCTACTACAAAACGGAGAATAAAAAAGTTATTGGCATGCTACAAGGAAATTTTGTGTGAAAAGAAGAAAAATTTAACTCGTCAGGCGAAAATGTTAGAATATATGAAGCCTTCTACGTCAAAATAGCTTCGGTTTACGTTTTTTTATTTATAACAATGTAAATTGTTTTATTATCTAACATTTTATTAAACATTTTTCTTCTAAATTATTGTTTTCTTTAGACTCTGGTCCCAATTAAACATAATTAATATGTATTTATATGCAAAATTGAACCCAGACTTACGCAAATTCGACTTGCACGGTTATATCGCTCCGTCCCACCTATCGCGTAAGTCCGGGGTATTACTGTATATATATATATGTTTATGTGTGTGTGTGCATATATATATACACACATACACACACACACAGATATATATATATATATACATACACACACATATAAACATATATATAGACACCACACACACACAGACAGCACAAGGACTGTGACAAAAGTGCACAAACCAGTGTTGGTCAGGATAGAAATTGTATTACACAAAACTAAGCTCAGCAAAAATTCTCCATCAAACCTACCAGTCTTCTGTATTGATTATAAATATGAATCTTCTATTGATCATTTCAATCACAAAACTTCCTTAGTTTGAACAAATTCACACACAATAATAAAACTACAGTGGATTCTCTATCCATTGTTTCCTAGGGAACTAATAGAAAATTTCAATACATGTGGACTTTCAATTAATGTGGGCTTGAAATGCATATAGATCAAAAATGGGTTCACATAATATGTTCCATGGATATGGACTTTCAATTCATCTGGGTTCAATACATAGAGGTTCCACTTTATACAACATATATAGTTTAAATTGTAAAAATTAAGACCAAAGAGAATAAAAACTGACCAATAAGAGCTTGAATCTGTTTTTTTGCCCTATGCAGTGTGTCTCGTACAGGAGCGCCACCAGATGGCAAGTCGCTGATTCGTTGCGACTCAGTGCTCTTCTGGGATGCAAGTGACTCACTGCTACCTTTCCGCTGATATGTATCTGAAATCAACACACATAGAAATCAAAAATGCATTTAACCATTGCCTGTGATGTCAATTCTAACAACATTCATGCTTAAGTTAGAATCTACATTTGTTGTATTTAATACAATACTGCCTATACATATACGTATAGACCCATTTTATCTTCAATATTTTTTCTTTTTTTCTTTTTTCGTAATATAAATGTGACATTCTAANTATATTTTTCTTTTTTTCTTTTTTCGTAATATAAATGTGACATTCTAAGCAGATACGGGTTCCTGCCACAGCACCGGAAGGTTTAATAACTTTCTGAGTGCCAGAGTGGGCACATGGATGCACACAACGATCAGCACAGAGACATCTGTAGATGTAATCCACTATTAGTATTTCATTTGCAATATATGAATGCACAGTACTTCCAAGCCACTGTTCTTCTTCCTCATTTTGATTGCACACCTCTAGTCAGGTTGACGCATTCTGCGTCCCTATATTTTATTCGTCAGAACACACGCTCTGGCGAAGCTCGCAGGCGGACGACCACAATAAGGATTAAGGGTTTGGCGGACGTGATGGGAGAATGGTGCCAGGGCGGCCCGGCGGAACGACCACGTGCGGAGGAAGGCGGATGCAGCTGCATCTCGCAGCTGCCGGGGTCGCGGAGCCCACACCAGCGGCGGCGCCTGTCCCAGGCTAGCTACCGCCATAAACATTGAGAGCTTTTGGCGGGTGTGCGGGGATAATAACGACACAATATCCGGAGGCATAAGTGCGCCGAACCAAAGAGGCCACCCAAGAGTTCCCGCACGTGCAGAACGGAACAATAAACTTCCAGGCCAGAATCAAGGGGCGACGCCAGGCCGACTGCGGACCACAGGAGCAGCGGCCACGTGTTTTACGAC
>NQII01000250.1:869992-986618 GCA_002778355.1 Clitarchus hookeri | reverse complement strand
AAAGACAGTAATATCCTTATTTACTGAACCTCTAATCAGACTTCATATTTACCATACAAAATCATAAGCCACAATTATTTTTATTGCAGTGTCTACTTGCTGCTTGTAGGGAAGTGAAAAGCATTGTTCAGCTGTGAGATATGTGCACATGTGAACAGCGGTGTTAAGCAAGGGGGTGGAAGTTATTTTCAGAACTGTGAAATAGCTTGGCGGCGGACATCTACTGTAGCAGTGATCAGTAACCATAATTCGTTGACACATGTAACATTTCCTTGTAGTTTGATATTGATTGTCAGGGTTTGTGTTTGAAATATTTACCTATGCATTCATAAACCGATCAAATTGCAACTGCCCTTTGAACGCGACCATTCCAACTTATTCATTGTGCAAGATCTGCTCTCTAAGAGTGTGAGCATAACTCGCTGTGAATGCTCAATGTGTCTGTTAATGTTTACTGCAGCAATTTATTATGTTTTACAACGCACATTAACATCAATTGCCATGTTTCAATTTAATTTTTAAAACAGAAATGTTGCCATTAGTGATGCATTCTGTTATTTATTTATTTTTATTACAATGAACGTGAGGTAATAAACGTAAGCAAGGGTTTCAGTCTGTGGTGTTTTAGCACGTCTTTACAAGACTTTGCTACTTTAAAGCAAGTGGGAATTTCTGTTGTGTAAGAGTAGAGTAAGAATACTGTATAAGAATAAAGCAAACAACCATTAAAAGGTATTTCCTGCAAAGAAATTTATGTCGTTCATTGCCTTTCACGGGAAATCCATTTTCAACAGAATCATACTTAACTAAACCTAGCTTGTTTTTTTTTTTTATATAAATTTGTTTTTAAAGCGTACTCTTGCATTTCTCTTGGAGATCTTGTAGAAGTATGTATAAGGATTTTGCTCAACAAGGTAAATTATTTTTATCATTGTGTCTACTTGCCACTTGTAGGGCATGAAATGAGTTGTTACTGTACACCAGCGAGATAAGTACTCCCATTTGAAAGGCAAGAGTGAAGAAAGCCATTTTTAGAATACTACCATAGTCTACATTTTTCAGGGAATGGTCACTTGCGAACTTATTATAGTAAATCCTGCACTTAAGTTAAAGATTATGCATGTGTGTTGCTGTGTAAAATGGCTTCCACCTCAAGAGAAAAACTAGAAGGTGTTTCAGTGGTAAGGCAACACATCAAGTTACAGCACTCAAAATACCACAACGTATTGAACAGAGTAAAAGTGGTTTAAGATCGAAACATTGACAAGGCGGCTGCAACATGCCAAGAATCAATTATTATGGGCAGCATTATTAGCCAAAGCAGTTGTAAACAATTTGTTGGAAATCAGTTATTTATTTCAATATGTCAGGATTTGCCGCAGATACAAGCTGGATTTGAAGATGACCACTTATCCTTGGAATTACTTATGACAGACAAGGGAAATTTTGATGAAGGCCTCCATAACAAGCAGTTAGATAACTTCGATGACATCTATTTTGGGGTTATGTCAGTTCTAGCAACCATCCAAGAAGAGCCTATAAAATCTGAAAGTGCGGTCGCCATTTCAACTTGCCACGAATCTTGTGTTTATTTTCCTATAATCCATGTATCATAATTTTCTGGAAAGCCAACTGAATGGATTAACTTCTACAATTTCTTCTCTTCACTAGTGGTGAGTAATGAACATTTAAGCAATGATGAAAAGCTGTCATATTTGAAATCCTCACTGTCAGCTGAACCACTGTCATTGGTCCAAGCCCAACCGATGACAAGAGATAATTTTGTTGTTGCTTGGCAGTTAATCGACAAGAGATTTAACAACAAAAGGCTCATAGTGTCGAATTGCACATTAGTGGAGATGCAAATAAGTTGCCTACATTCAGTCAGTTTTTATCATTCTTGGGAGGCTCATTGTCGAGCTTCAGAATCCATATCCTTACCTGCTGCCTCAAAGCTGTTTCCACAGTCTTGTGCTATGCATCCTCAGACTCGTAACACTTAATTGTTTATTGGAAGCTCTACTGTCAAAAATTGTAAATGTAATCNGTCTCGTGCTATGCATCCTCAGACTCAAAACACTTAATTGTTTATTGGAAGCTCTACTGTCAAAAATTGTAAATGTAATCTGTGTAGTGGTGAACATAAGCTGTATAAATGTCCACAGTTTTTAGACTACCCAGCAATAGAGCTCTTTTATGTTGTCAGGCATCTGAGTCTATGCCTGAACTGCCTGGCAGCTTCTCATAAGGCAAAACAATGTCAATCAAAAGTAAGCTGTACATCATACCAGGCTAGACATCATACTTTACCTCATTTCAGTGATACAGAAGCTGACAATCTTTCACATGGAGGTCCTCCCAAAAATAATCCAGCAACTTCCGGGTCTGTAAATAATTCCCCATCTGTTACCCTTGTTGCTGCCCAAATTTGTGCAGGACATGATCATCAAAGTGTATTATTGTCCACAGCTATGGTAGACATGCAAGACACCATGGTGCTTACCACACAGTGCGAGCACTTCTCGACTCTGATAGCCAGTAAAGTTTCATAACAGAGGACTGTGTTCAGCTCTTCGGTCTAGTTTGCAGAAAGGCACATCTTCCTATTCATGGGCTTTCTGAGACCTCTCTCCACACCACAGCAAGTGGAGTAATTGAATGTTGCATAATACCAGTGGGGAAACAAACACCAATGTTCCCATTAATTGCATATGTTTTGCAAAATATCACATGTGAATTGCCAACACTTCTTGTGTGTACTACCAANCAATGTTCCCATTAATTGCATATGTTTTGCAAAATATCACATGTGAATTGCCAACACTTCTTGTGTGTACTACCAACTGGGAACATGTTGCACATCTACAACTGTTTGCCAACCCCGCACCCATTGATGTATTAATCGGGCATGACCTGTTTCCTTACATTTTTATAGGCAACAGAATTGTTACAGATGCTTACACCCCACTGGTCTTGGACACAATTTTTGGTTGGGTATTGATGGGCCAGGCTAGGAAAGTACATTGGGCATCATCAGAGCCTTCATTGACTTTGTTTGTATCTAGCCAACAGTTACCATAATTAGAAATGTTGGTAAAGAGGTTTTGGGCAGTTAGATCATATTCCTGCGAAGAACTTTGTATCCCCAGAAGATAAAATGTGCGAGTCAGTTTTTGAAGCAAATCATCATCGACAACCATTAGGTCATTATGTAGTATCACTACCATTTTGTCATCTGGAACCCGAAATGGGCGAGTCAAGAGAATATGCCANCTGAAATGGGCGAGTCAAGAGAATATGCCATACACTGCTTAAGAAGATTGGAATGACGCCTGCGTAAGCAACCACAAATGCATGCACAGTATGTAGCTTTCATGCAAGATTACTTGCAGCGTGATCATATGGAACTGGTAGACAACCCACAAGAGAACTTGAAATTTGCGTACTATATGCAGCATCATGGAGTAATCAAGGAAGACAGTACCACCAAAAGGCTTTGAGTCATCTTCAATACATTTGCCAAGATGCANCGCATCATGGAGTAATCAAGGAAGACAGTACCACCAAAAGGCTTTGAGTCATCTTCAATACATTTGCCAAGATGCAACATGGTGTCAGTCTTAATGACATGCTGCTGACTGGGCCCAAACATCAGAAAGATATCAGTGAGATTTTACTACAGTTCCGTATTCCAGAAGTAGTTTTCACAGCTGGCATTAAGCAGATGTATAGGGAGATACTGGTTGAGAGTGAACATCAAGATTATCAGTGGATAGTGTGGCGTAACTCCCGAGATGAACCCATAAGGGATTATCGCTTACACAGAGTGATGAATAGATGGTCCTCAGCCCCATACCTAACCATCTGTACACTCAAACAGCTTGCACAAGATGAGCAACACAGGTTTCCTAAGACTGCTCACATCTTGCAGACAAATGTTTAGGTAGATGATGATGTTATAGGGGCAGCCAGTGTGACTGAAGCATTTGCGTTGCAACAGGAGTTGATGATACTGTTTCAGGCTTGTGGATTTAAATTGCGGAAGTGTTCCAGTTCTCATCGGGAAGTACTAGCATGGCTGACACCAGATAAATTGCAGTCCTCCCAGGTGCTGTTCTTCGATAAAGACAACCCTACTGTTACTTAAGTGCTGATATTACATTGGAGTACATCATCAGATTGCTTTTCATATCATATCACTCCCACAAGAATAAGTCAAGCAAAACATGGTGTACTTTTGGAGATTCCTAGGATTTTCTATCCACGTGGATGGTTGAAACACTTATGCAACAGTTGTGGCTCAGTGGGACTGGCTGGGATGATCAGCTCCCATCAGACATTCTGCACAAGTGGGAAAACTTCAACCAAGATCTACCACTACTCCCATGCCTGCAGTTGCCTTGCATTATTTCCGAAGTTCTGCAAGCTGTTCATGAACTGCATGGATTTTGCGACAGTTCGAAAGTGGGATATGCAGCAGTGGTGTATCTTACGTCAGTGTTATCTAGATGGGCGCGTTAAGGTTATGCTGCTAATGGGAAAATCCAGGGTGGCACCAGTGAAATAGCTCTCTATTCCCTGACTGGAACTATGCGCTGCTGTTGTGGTGGCAAATTTGTTCGACTTTGTCAAATCGGTGAACAATAATACACTCCCAATATGTGGAATGTTTGCATTGTCAGACTCGATTCCTATAATTGTTGGAGACATGTTGTTTCAGAAGAAAATCTTCCAGATTGTGCCTCCCATGGATTTTTGCCCTCTCAGCTAATCAATCATACTATTTGGTGTTCTGGGCCTCATTGGCTAACATATTTGTGCATTGAACCACAAGATTCTACAAACATTGGTCAGCGTGAGAATGAGTCTCTCACCTGCAAAGAAAAATCTGGCATGGTGAGTTGTACAACAAGGATTCCCTGTGACCTGGTTGCTCATTACTCAACTTTAGGTAAACTGTAGCGAGCTACTGCTTATTGTCTTAGGTTTGTGCACAATTGCAGATGGCCCAGAGAACAGAGAATGATAAAAACCCATGGCAATAGAGGGGCTTAAGAGGAGTCTTCAAGTCTGTCTCCAATACGATCAGTCATTGTTTGAAACAGATATAGAAGCAGTGGAAAGGGGACAACTGTGCTCACCATCCATTCAGTGCTTTAACTCTTTTTTGGATCCTGCAGGACTTTTCAGGGTGGGCGGAAGGCAGTCTCATGCAATCCTTCCATACCATGTAGAGCATCCAATACATAAGTGTCACCCTCTTGTCACATCAATAATTAATTATTGACATATGACAGCGTTCTATGATTCTCCAGACCGTCTGTCATGCCGTTCACACCACCCCCTTCACTGCTACAATGCATCCACGCAGTGCTCATGTATAATGAGCACATGTATAATCTGTACCCCCTCCCGTAGATTTGGACTCGCCCAGTAAGACGTCGAACATGATCCTGAAGAAGGTTCCAGTGACATTTTATATTCCATTGCAGGGCAACATTTTATTTAATCAATTAATAAATTAAAACTAACTCACGGACTTGCAAATACCACGAGAAGACAGCCCTTGCAATAGTTTTATTATAATTTTTTTTTAAATTAATTTACAGTGTAGTTTCCAGAAATGTGTGTATTAATCTTATCATTTTTATATTGCTTTGTATTGGTGTGTAAGAGTGTTTTCTGTTTGTTTTCTTGATTTGTAAGCATTGTTTTAATGATTTTATTCATCATATCATTACAGCAAGGTACAATGTATTGTAGAACAATCGAGAATGTTAAGAGCGCACAGCCGCTTTCCTTATAGGTGCCCACGAGCGACGCAGTGAATCAGTCATCATCAGAGATTCAGAGGGGTCGGCACGTGCTGCGTCGCAATCCGGGTGCATTCACCTCTGTTGTACCAATCACTTAAGTTTTCCATAGTTACTTCCTAATTAAGCCGGAACCTTTGTTTTCATCGCACACAGAGATGCCACCCTTCCTTCCCAGGGAATAACATCGCCCTGGGAAGCATAAATTTCTCACCATAAATTTTCACATCGTGGTAGCGCGTTTTAGAACAGCTAAGCCCACCTGGCGGTTGCGAGTGGCCAGGGCCCGTTCACATTGAAGTGAATGTAGAGTTTTCTGTGCAAAGGAAAATATACATGCGTAAGTAAAACACGTTTTATTATTTCTACGTACCGCCTTATTTGCATTTGAGGCACGGGTCCCCTGCAACCTGCCTTCCAGATGATTCTTCACCATCCTACATTAGCACAATATCTATAAAATTGCACTTAACAGCAGTTTAAAGCGTGTGGATAAGCCTAAATAAACACGGCACACCACACTCCACAACACAGGTATCAGGACAACTCAACAATATCCATCACAGACGGAACGGCGTACGTCCGAACGGACGACCCTACAGCCCTGAGAATATCACCAATACCATCTTGACTCCGGCTGTCAACAGGGTCTGGCGCCTCAGTCGGGTTACCAGCACCTTCATCCATTCATTCCCACAAGGTTATAATCATCACCTTCATATTTATCCAGGTCCTCGTGCTCTACAGGCCATACTCGGTTAACAGTTCTGAATCTTGTCAGCACTGTCAGTAATTAAGAAGTTTGCGAAGTGTGTTAAGTGCTTTCGCACCAAGCCCATTCCTTTTTCTGCAGCAATGGGTGAACTCCCTGCTCCTCAAGTANGGACAACTCAACAATATCCATCACAGACGGAACGGCGTACGTCCGAACGGACGACCCTACAGCCCTGAGAATATCAGCAATACCATCTTGACTCCGGCTGTCAACAGGGTCTGGCGCCTCAGTCGGGTTACCAGCACCTTCATCCATTCATTCCCACAAGGTTATAATCATCACCTTCATATTTATCCAGGTCCTCGTGCTCTACAGACCATACTCGGTTAACAGTTCTGAATCTTGTCAGCACTGTCAGTAATTAAGAAGTTTGCGAAAGTGTGTTAAGTGCTTTCGCACCAAGCCCATTCCTTTTTCTGCAGCAATGGGTGAACTCCCTGCTCCTCAAGTANGAAGTGTGTTAAGTGCTTTCGCACCAAGCCCATTCCTTTTTCTGCAGCAATGGGTGAACTCCCTGCTCCTCAAGTACAGCAATTCAGATCATGTCAGCACACTGAAGTGGATTATGATAATCCCTTTCATGCCACCATGACTCGAGCATGAGTGTGCAAGTCCACCAAAGCGTACATGTGTTTGTGTGTATGGCCAACTAAAGGCTTACATTTGGAGTTGGAGTCTGATTTGTCCACCCCTATGTTCTTGGCTGCCTTTCAGCGCTTCATTTCAAGACAAGAAAGGCCCAGTCATATGTACAGTGACTGGGAGCAAATTTGTTGGCTCATCTAGAGAATTGGCTGAACTGTACCAGTTTGTACATGCCACCAGTCACAATGACACGGTCACCTTCATTTTGTATGAAGAGGGAATAGTGTGGCATTTAAACCCACCCGCTACACCCCATTTTGGAGGCCTATGTGAAGCGGGTATGAAATCTCTTAAGACCCATCTTGCCAATGTCATTGGCCAGCAAGTTTTGTCATATAAAGAGATGTCCACTGTACTGATTCGCATAGAAGAAGTCTTGTACTCTCGTACTATGTGTGAGCTCAGCTCTAATCCCTCTGAATTGGATGTTCTCACACCAGCTCTCTTTCTCATCTTGCAGCCAATTACAGCTCTGCCAGTGTCAGATATTACACACCTGANGATGTTCTCACACCAGCTCTCTTTCTCATCTTGCAGCCAATTACAGCTCTGCCAGTGTCAGATATTACACACCTGAACCTCACTTACATGAATCGCTGGCAGCTAGTGCAACAAAGAGTACAGGACTTTTGGAAGCGCTGGTGGAAGGAATATCTCTATACTCTTCAACAGCACATCAAGTCAGCAAAGAGAGATGTCCATCCTAAGGTTGGAGACATAGTGATAAGCAAGGAAGACAATGTGCCCCCTCTTCAGTGGGGTCTTGCCTGGATTGTAACTTTGCATCCTGATTCTGATGGTGTTCCTCGAGTGGTGAGTATGAAAACTGCTACCAGTGTGCTTCGGCAACCATTAGTTAAGCTGTGTCCATTGCTCAATAACCATGTTGACCCATATACTACTTCTGATGTAAAGACTTGACTACGGACAATGTTAAATTTCATTGTTGTGAATTGTTTGTTTGTTTCTTTTCTACTCGACTGATTGTTGCTATGTTTTGTTTTGTTTTGTACTATGCATGGGTTATAATTAAATGTAATGTATATTTGTTACCCGATTGTAACAAGGTGAGCGGTATGATAAATTTTGGGACTTTTGATTGTGTTTATGGTTGCTAGTGTTTTTGTTTCGTTTATAACGTCACTCAGTGTGGTCGCCAAGATGGCACAAGTGAAGAATAAAGTAGTTGTTCTCGTCTGCATTTGTTTAATTAATAGTGAAATAAACGCTCTTTTGAACACTACACTTTTGGCACAGTTATGATTATGGTCCCCCGGAGGAATGCGCCATTGCCAACAGAACAGATGATGAAATAATAATTTTCCATTGTTAAAATATCACACAAATATTTGTTTAACATTTTAATATCATAATAATGTCTTCGCTTTTACTTTGGTGCTAAAAAAAATTATTTTATTTATTGAATAGAAAAAAAGTAGACAAAATCTTAGAAATCCTGTGAAAAAGACAAGACAATGGACTCTGTCTGTTTTTTTTTTCTTGTTGGTTGTCAATATACACATCTTGTAATCTAAGGCAGTGTTTGCGATTGCTTCCAAACTATAACCTTTACATAACTAAACCTTTTAAAAAAAGAGTTTCAAATACTCTAGTCCAGCAGTTGATAAATTCACATATTGTATTTCCCAAACAAGCATCTAAGCTAGTTCAACTACCGGAAGGCGATTTGTTGATATGTCCTGAAGCGCGATTCTGATTCACTTTTCCATATTATCAGGAGATCCATTATGTAAACATTGCGAGCCAGGCGTAGCACAGTTTACAATATTCTGATAAAGGCATACAGTTTACGATATTCTGATAACGGCTGTTGACTATAAACTAAGCACTTTTGAAATAGCTTTTGAAAAAAAAATTACTGCTCATAATTACGTGTATGTAACAGCTCACACTGGCGTGCAGGCATTTAGATAAGTTTGCAAAAAATTAATAAAAATTGTTGTGTTATTTAATAATATACTTAGAGTGCAATTTGTAAATTTAGGGCTGTTAATGTCAGTTTTTCTTGTTTTCTACACAATAAGAACAAAAATTTGCATATTAATAACGCATTTACTTTCGTAAAAATTCCTTGCCTTTCACTTGGCTGATACATGAACAAAATGAGTTAGACAGTAGAAATATTAGTCACATGTATTGGAAGGATTCAGAATGAAAATAGAAAAAGATCCTAAACAGGGATTTCAAAATTGCTCAGCTAACCGTTCATAGCCTACAGGCAGGTGGCCACTACACTTCAAACCATGGAAAATTCAACCCCGCTTATTGTTTCCACCACACAAATTGGTACCTGATAAGTGGAAATGTAGATAACAATCACGCCCCTGGGCTCAAAATTGACACTGATCTACTTTAAAAAAACATGAAAAAAAATTAAAACAACCTCTTTTTTCTTTGATATTCTATTGAAAAAATTTAACTGAGAAACAACTTTTCCACTTTATATGAATATATATTTAATGAAAATCAAGCACTGATGGTTATGTAAATCTTTTAAACACTCGCAATCATAATCTCTTTTTACCTGGAGAATATATGTTGTCTTTTATAAGGATTCAAGTAATTTTTTTACATAATAAATTGGGGTATTATACTAGGCCTCTAATGCTATTGACAGAAATGCAACCAACTTAATTTGTCCCAAGAACACTGAAAAATGTATATTCTTCCCCTTCAGATTATGCAAGGAAAAAGATACTTCAAATAGGCTGCAACAAGATAATTCAGTTATACCATTGCAAACAGAAAAAATTCTTGGCAAAGAAAATTATTAGATGACATTTATTTGGAATGAGAATAAGAATAATCTGAAAGTAACCTTCCTGATTTAATAGCTCTGCGTCCTTCCACTTGATNTTTTACATAATAAATTGGGGTATTATACTAGGCCTCTAATGCTATTGACAGAAATGCAACCAACTTAATTTGTCCCTAGAACACTGAAAAATGTATATTCTTCCCCTTCAGATTATGCAAGGAAAAAGATACTTCAAATAGGCTGCAACAAGATAATTCAGTTATACCATTGCAAACAGAAAAAATTCTTGGCAAAGAAAATTATTAGATGACATTTATTTGGAATGAGAATAAGAATAATCTGAAAGTAACCTTCCTGATTTAATAGCTCTGCGTCCTTCCACTTGATAGGCGGCACAGCACACCTCAACGATTGAGGCGTAGCCAAGGTTGAGGTTTAGAGAGGATGTGAAAACACACATTGTATGTACTTATTACTGAACAATTACCATATTTACTCGTGTATGTGCCCTATCACATCCTCTCTAAACCTCAACCTTGGCTATGCCTCAACCCTGAAGGTGTACTGCGACGCATATCAGGAGGAAGACGCAGAGCATCGCTGCTCGCCCCTTTGGTGGGNACCTCAACCCTGAAGGTGTACTGCGACGCATATCAGGAGGAAGACGCAGAGCATCGCTGCTCGCCCCTTTGGTGGGTGGGCAACCCCATGCCCAAGGCTTTGTTGAGCCGGCAGGTAGCAAATGCGCATCCTCAACACACAAGAGGGTTGGTTACCCCCACTTTCTCACCGCTCCATGCACCCCTCGCTCACCACAGCCCTTGGAGCAGTATATAGGCCGGTCATTCTCAAGGCAGTTCACTAGAAGTAGGTCCCCGGTCTGAACTTGGTGACGCCAGTCAAGTTGTCTACCTCGCTTACGTCAGTAATCGCATTCTCTAGAAAATTCAATCGGAGTAAATCCCCAGCCTAAACGTCGCTTTGTTTGCTAGGCATATATCTTCACGGAACTAGTTCAGTTTGTATAGTTGGCCAGATTTCGCCACGCGCCCACGCCGTTAACTGTACAGCGTGTCTTCCGTTAAGCTTGGTTCTCGCCTGTCAGGCTGACGCGTCATGAGAGACGTCATTCTCTCATCTAGCCTCGCCACAGCTGCGGCCCCATCCTAAGAAGAGGCGTTACACCCTACATGACACAGCACGCTTTCCAGCCCAGAGTTGGCTTCCCCAGCTATTGCTGCCTGCCGCGCTGCAACCCACTTCGCATTACGTCGCCGCTCTCTACTCCAGCCTCAGCATAGCTGTCAAGTTTTGAAAACAAAATAGTACAAATTTCCAAAAAATAATAATTTGTGCACATAATGGGTACCGAACATACAAAACATCAATAACACAACCCTTTGGTCGAAATTTAGAATCCAGCTGTAATTACTTACCTCATTAATCAAAGTTTTTTTCCCNTCAATAACACAACCCTTTGGTCGAAATTTAGAATCCAGCTGTAATTACTTACCTCATTAATCAAAGTTTTTTTCCCTTAGAAATAAACAAAACCCACAAAACACAATTATTTACTAGTCTTATCCTCTTATAAGCGTTACTTCTGTTATAAAGTACTCATAGCAGATTTTGCAACTTTCAGGAAACTGACATCAAAATCTTGTTCATAGAACTTTCGACCATCAGATTTAGCCAACAGTATGCTGTTAAGAACTTTTTCTGTCATAGAAGAACTAAAAGCAGTTTTATTTTTTTTAAAGAACCGAACACCCTTTCACATTCTGCATTTCTGTTGGGTATTACTAATACTGAAAACAGGACGTCACATTTAAGGCCCCCACACAACTGCTTCACGAACTTTCAAATTGTTCTTGCCTCCATGGGAAACACAAATATCACAGGCACAATGTAAATAAAACCCTAAATTATTTCCGTTCCTAGAATGGGAAACCCATGGAAACGCTGTTCTATAACCTTCTAAAAACACTTGGTTATACACTCCATTAGACAATTTACGACTATGTTAAAAACATGTTAAACTTCAAATAAAATTTAATATAATCACACATCCACTAACTCAACACTCCAGCACTCGACAATACTTGCGGACTTGCTACTTAAACGCGGGAATTATTTTGTCACTTCGTTCAGATTCAGAAGTACTCGATAATATCTCAGAGGACACAGGACACAGGAAAGGGCATGAGCACAAAAAAATTGACCCCACTCAAAACGTTATTACGTCACGAACAACCTAAGATAAGGATACATTTGAAGTATCATTTTTTTTGCAAAATTTCTATGGAAGACAAAGGTCATATTGGCTTATTTATGTAGCGACCTTCAGCCACAGTACTAAACACTTGAGCAGTTACAGAAATTAATAATGTCCTTTCCTATTTACACTATCCTCCCAGACTTTCACAGAAAATTGCATTGCAACCATTTTGNTGTTATAAAGTACTCATAGCAGATTTTGCAACTTTCAGGAAACTGACATCAAAATCTTGTTCATAGAACTTTCGACCATCAGATTTAGCCAACAGTATGCTGTTAAGAACTTTTTCTGTCATAGAAGAACTAAAAGCAGTTTTATTTTTTTTAAAGAACCGAACACCCTTTCACATTCTGCATTTCTGTTGGGTATTACTAATACTGAAAACAGGACGTCACATTTAAGACCCCCACACAACTGCTTCACGAACTTTCAAATTGTTCTTGCCTCCATGGGAAACACAAATATCACAGGCACAATGTAAATAAAACCCTAAATTATTTCCGTTCCTAGAATGGGAAACCCATGGAAACGCTGTTCTATAACCTTCTAAAAACACTTGGTTATACACTCCATTAGACAATTTACGACTATGTTAAAAACATGTTAAACTTCAAATAAAATTTAATATAATCACACATCCACTAACTCAACACTCCAGCACTCGACAATACTTGCGGACTTGCTACTTAAACGCGGGAATTATTTTGTCACTTCGTTCAGATTCAGAAGTACTCGATAATATCTCAGAGGACACAGGACACAGGAAAGGGCATGAGCACAAAAAAATTGACCCCACTCAAAACGTTATTACGTCACGAACAACCTAAGATAAGGATACATTTGAAGTATCATTTTTTTNAAAATTGACCCCACTCAAAACGTTATTACGTCACGAACAACCTAAGATAAGGATACATTTGAAGTATCATTTTTTTTGCAAAATTTCTATGGAAGACAAAGGTCATATTGGCTTATTTATGTAGCGACCTTCAGCCACAGTACTAAACACTTGAGCAGTTATAGAAATTAATAATGTCCTTTCCTATTTACACTATCCTCCCAGACTTTCACAGAAAATTGCATTGCAACCATTTTGCTGCCTGCACTACCACACACTATCAATTAGTGATACACAAGGTATATTCAAACAAATAAATAAGGATTCTGTACAATAGTACAATAGAGCATAAAATTGTAGATTCTACAGACTTATTGTACACGTTGGCAGCTATGCCTTCGGCATTGAGAGTGGAACTCGCCGCCAGCTTCAGCCACCTTCAGTCATCTCCAACGACACACAGCCACCGCTCCCCTACATCTCTTCACTATACGTTTTCTCTTTCACCGCACCCGCAACCCCCGCGCAGGTGTTGTACGCCACGTATAAATAGGATTAGCAGTCCTCATTTCAAAGCTGTCTCGCGCCATTTCTGTAGCACGCTGTTACTCTGCCCGAGCATCCACCGATCTCTCTTCTACCTTCACAGAATGTCACTCTGCCAGAGTCAACCGTCTTCAAGTCATCACTGCCATTCGCACTACTGAAAAGAGTTATCCTCTGCACAATACCGCCTCGTTTCTCGCCAGTACGTCGAAGCCGCCGCACTTCCAGCTACCTCATAGCTCACCTACAGTTGACTCATGTTCAAGTACCGCTGACTTGGGGTCACCCTCCCCCCCAGCGCTGCCGCGTCTTCNAGCTCACCTACAGTTGACTCATGTTCAAGTACCGCTGACTTGGGGTCACCCTCCCCCCCAGCGCTGCCGCGTCTTCTGGGAATAAGTAAATCTCCAATTGGCAACCTAGGATCGGCCCTTCAGGCCTAAGTCAGAGAGTATCTTCCAGCACTCTATTCTTTCTTCACCTTACTCCAGCTATTTCCTGTTTCATCACCACTCCTNAGCTCACCTACAGTTGACTCATGTTCAAGTACCGCTGACTTGGGGTCACCCTCCCCCCCAGCGCTGCCGCGTCTTCCGGGAATAAGTAAATCTCCAATTGGCAACCTAGGATCGGCCCTTCAGGCCTTAGTCAGAGAGTATCTTCCAGCACTCTATTCTTTCTTCACCTTACTCCAGCTATTTCCTGTTTCATCACCACTCCTAGTAAGACTCTTACAGGGATGGTCACCAGCCAGAACCTCGTTCCCTACCTCAATTTTGGGAACTGTCTCGAAATGAAGCTTAGGAATATTTTCTTCCTAGGCAACACCAGAGCAGTTATCACTTGGACTGTCGCCCTACTAGCGCGTCTCCTAAGGCATAACACTCTTATTAGAGAAGTGGCCAAACCCAGAGACGTAGGACCCAAGAAGAACCCCAGTGGTGATCACTGCTTCACCGTGAATGGGGGAGGGGGGAGCCTTGGCATCATCCACCAACTGCCATTCCCACTAAGGGTGTGCGTCGAGTCAAGGATATTTCGGGCATAAGTCAGGAGTACGTGTTCTTCGGCATTTTTCCATTAAAAACACTTTCTCTAACGTCAGACTTCTGTCAGGCTTTTCTGGGTATAGGTCGGGAGTCTTTGTTCTTCTGCATTTTGCAATTAAAGACACTTGCTCATAAGTGAGCCTTCTGCTTTCATGGGTATTGTAACTAACACTACTCATGCACTGCTTCACCATTCACCACAACGCGAATTTTGTATATCAGGCCCGGAAGGAAGCCCCTTTTTCTTGCCAGAGTTGGGTGCTTGGCTGCCAGCTGGTCACGCAACTTTGCTGAGCACTCCCTTGGCAAGGGCATAGAGTTTTCCCAAGCCTCCCAAACCCAAAGGGGGAGAACTCCAAGACTCCGGTTCTTATGCCCGACTACAGCGATTGGCCACCCCTTAGACATCACTGGAGAATCGGAGGACTTACTGCTCTTCTTGAGGGAAGTCAGTACCCTCAACCAGACAGTGAGACTCTGAGCTATCCTGTCGCCCCCCTCACAGCAGGCTGACAGTGAACTAGCCTCTCTAGAAAATAACAGCACTTCCCTCTGAAACTATATTATGTAGGTTCCAAACCTCAAACAAACAGTAAGACTGTGAGCAATTCCCCCCCCCCTTACTTTACGTTAATGGGAAGGTAAGTGGGAACGAACTACTATGGCATCGGCACCAGGGGTATCCCCGGCTCACTGGGACGACCATGCTAGATTAGGGTTCCCTTCAACAACCGAGTACATTAAACATTACCCAGTCATGCCTGAGCCGACAGGTTTCAGACAGACCCAACTGCATTTATACTTTCAGTACATAACAGTACCCCATGCATGGTCACCATGCTGGGAGGGAGAAGGCAGCGGAGATTGCACTTGCTCACGCAAAGCAAACTGTTGAGCAGGATCCAGGTGCCGCTAGGGTCTATTCTAACTAGAGAGCGGAAGCCTCCCGAGCACGGGTCCCAGTTCTGTGCTCCATTCTCAGTGTGGGCCCGAGCCACTGAAGCAACCCACAGCAACAAATCCGGCAACTGGACTGGATGCTTCATGGTACCCCGAGCTAGGTCACCTTTGCCGCCGACCCCACCCTAGAGACCAGCACCCGAGATCCGCAGACAGTACTGACGTGAACCGCACGTTCACGAGTCCTTTTGCCCACTGACTGCCGTAGTATGTCCACACCAGACGCACCACACCGACAGGCTTGTGGGCACGAGTGCATTAGTGTTTATTATTTATTCAGTTTATTTCGTCAGTGTATTTGTTAATAGTGTCAGTGTGTAATTAATAAATAATTTGTTTTGTCATCGGAGACAATCTGCCCAGCCACAGCCAGAGACATGTGACATTCTACATTTGGCAATGCTGTGGCTGGTGCAATGAAAACATTTAGAATAAGTATTATCATTTTTATTATGTATTTGTGTAAGGGTAATTATGTTTTCCTGTGTTAAATTAGTTCATATCATTTTCCATCCCATAATCATCTTTCCGTGTATATTGTGTTTCACCGTCTCACCGCATGGCGTCAGCTGCGCCTAGGCGGCGGAAGCCGGCGCACATTTCCGCCCAGTATTCGCCAGGACTTGGACGAGCTCGGACGTTACGCTCTCCCCACTCCGCAGAAGCCCTAGCAAGGACATCATCTGTCGAACAGTATCCAGTCGCATCCATAACATTATAAATCATTATCATCATCTCTTTCCTTACTTAACTTGCATAGCGCCGAGGGGAGAGCGACGTTATTATTTATCGGGAATCAAAAGTGCATTTCGAGCTTCACATGATAAGACCACGTGGTCGCTTGTAGTTCCGGGCCATTCAGGCCACGTGTCTTCTGTATAGTTGAGTGTACATAACGGGGTAATAAATACCTTAACAACCAGCACCACTGTTTTTATTGATAATCAAGTAAGGCGTGCGAGGTGGCCCACAACCTCGGCAACGTGTGTATGACGGAGTGTTTACCAGAGTCCCTAGGCTGTCGGCCGAACGACCCTACATCTCATCAGCTCACCGCAGAGCTGTGGCGCCGGGCACACACATATTACTTCACAACTCTGGAAACACCGCAGATCAAGTTGGCTTTATCGTCGTAGCCAAGCTTGGTCACGTCAGTACATTCTCCAACTATTCTTTGCATCGAACTGAACTCCTGGCCTTCTGCCAACAGTTCCCTTGGGGTCAGGACACAGACCGTAAGTCAAGCACAGACTCTGGCCATAATGCAACCAACTTACAGAACTGCACCACCCAGAGCTGNAGGACACAGACCGTAAGTCAAGCACAGACTCTGGCCATAATGCAACCAACTTACAGAACTGCACCACCCAGAGCTGACTGAAAGGTCATCGAGAATCCTGCTCGCCTGTAGAAATCACAGATGGGGGGAATCTTCCCGATCAAAACAAATTCTCGTTAACGGAGCACACTGCTTCCTAAATCCTAGGGGGGAGACCTGACGAGTCAACTCAAGAAGCATGAAGTGGCATCAAGCTNCGCCTGTAGAAATCACAGATGGGGGGAATCTTCCCGATCAAAACAAATTCTCGTTAACGGAGCACACTGCTTCCTAAATCCTAGGGGGGAGACCTGACGAGTCAACTCAAGAAGCATGAAGTGGCATCAAGCTGTTTTATGGCAGGCAACATGGGGAGTTCGTAACATTTTAGCTGGGTTACGAAACAAGTTGGCACCTAAGGGGACGTCTGAGATACATGGACCTGACCCAAGATAACTAAAAGACTTCAGGGAGTCTTGTTAAAACTCCCTGTTGTGTCCGCCTCCTAATACAACAATAATGGCCGGGGAGGACGACCTCTAAACATTCCCGGAGACGAGCAATGTCACTGGCACCTCTTGCAACATACCCGATTGCACCAAACTGGTGTATGTAGGGTGGAGTATGCTCATTGTGACGGCAACTTCCATTTTATCTGCCTCCGTTGGATGGAGGCTGCCTCAGACCTAGACGTGTTGGAGTACAGATGCATATATTTGCGTGAACTGCAACAAAAGTGTGACAGCCCCAGCTGCAAAGGGATAGGATGCATTTGCATTGAATGCAAAAAATGCCCATGCAGTTGCTACCGCCTATGTTTAGGGTGGGCGGACCACGTAGAGGACATAACTGACCTAACCTACATGTGCCAGATTTGCAAAATGCCCCGCCCCAATTCAAATGGAGATTGGGATTGTCCACATGATAACAGATAGTCTACCATANCCAGATTTGCAAAATGCCCCGCCCCAATTCAAATGGAGATTGGGATTGTCCACATGATAACAGATAGTCTACCATAGAGCCTGGATTACCACCCGAGTACCCAGAATGACTGCAAGAGCACCATAGGCAATTCCCAAAGGCCTGCAAAAGGGAGTTTGCATGGACCCTAGTCCACAAAATCCTATAGTTGACACGGACTAAAGCCCAACTCATACAGAAGGAAACAAATGGTGGCAAAAGAATGGAGGCTTCATAGTCACTATTAAAAAGTCATCATTATCTGACATGGAATCTGCTCTTTTTGAGTGGTTTAAACAGAAGCGTACTGAAGGANCCAGATTTGCAAAATGCCCTGCCCCAATTCAAATGGAGATTGGGATTGTCCACATGATAACAGATAGTCTACCATAAGGCCTGGATTACCACCCGAGTACCCAGAATGACTGCAAGAGCACCATAGGCAATTCCCAAAGGCCTGCAAAAGGGAGTTTGCACGGACCCTAGTCCACAAAATCCTATAGTTGACACGGACTAAAGCCCAACTCATACAGAAGGAAACAAATGGTGGCAAAAGAATGGAGGCTTCATAGTCACGTAGGAACCATTAGAGAAGCGAATACTGGAGCATTTCGCAGGGAAAAAAGTAGTAACCAAATTGCTGGAAGAACTTTACACACAACTCCAAACGCCAGGGGGAAGAAGCAAAGTTGTTCATTCGCCATACGGCTTTCTCTTTCCAAAGAGTTCAAACGGGCGCAGAAGAATACAAGGGAGTAGAGATGATCACTCGACCCTTGTTACCAGAGAAACAGTCCCATTTAGGAGAACCGGAGTCGTGACACATCAACGACTTAGGAGAGGAAAAATCCCAGAACAGGATGTGTTAGTAAAGCACAAGCCGTAGGTCTGTAGGAAAATCCCACCTGCCACAACCCCTACATCATTACCTACAACACCTGCGGGCGAAAAAGAAACAGGATGCCACCGCTCTCCCAAACCTGGGATACCAGTTGCTACAATGCTAGCTTGCACTGTACAAAGCAATACTTTCACACTTACACTTACCAAAATAAACAGGCCACTCTATATGAGGCAAACTCTAACCGAGTAGCAAGAATGGAGCCACGAAGCAAGGCGGAGAAAGACACGTCCACAGTGGCGCGAAATGTCAAAGCCGGGAACAAAAGGGAGTCCAAGGTCCTGGCATAATAAACAGGCAACCCATCTAAAGTTAATATACAAATTGAAGGAGAGGCGGCTTTGCTGTCCTTGACACAACGGCGAATGTCAATTTCATACACTTCTCAGCCTTACTACGGGACACTTGAGTTTCACTGAAAACCGCAGTATAGGGATGCAGTGCATATGGCTAAGGAAGGGGCTACTTTAGACATAGAAGAGACAGTCACTCTTGGTGTGCACATAGCTGGTGAAACTGTACCCACCAAATTCTTGGTCGCAGCTAACCTTTGGGAAACCACCATACTGAGACAGCCATGGTTGGCTAGCCAGCATGCAACAATAGATTGCAGCCAAGGCCACATGTATCTGGATACCAAAAAGCATCAGTCGGTTACCTTGAAGCAGCTGGAGACACACAAGCCTCAATAGCCGATAACTTGCGATGAAATAAACCACCAATTACAGGGAAACCAAGCAGCGCAACTCGTTTCTGTGCTAAAAAGGCAAAGTGTGGTTTTCGAATACAAAAACACCTTGCATCTAACATCCACTATAACTCACGCGATCCATCTGGTGGAACAGAAGATTGAACACAATAAATCCGAATACCCCTTGAAACACCGGAGATGGAGAATAGAAGAGAAGATTATAGATATGGAGCAGCAGGATATTATGGAGCAGCAGGATATTATGGAACCCTCTGATTCAGCATACAACGTTAAAGTGGTGCTCGTTCCAAAGAAAGACAGGAGACTGCGGTTTTCTATGAATTATCAGAACTTAAATCAGGTCACACAAGCCATCACCCTGCTGGCAATTATACCTCAGCCACACTCTAAAGTCATTAGGGGAAGCCAGGGTTTTCAGCACCACAGATATGCGGAATAGATTTTCGCAAATCCCAGTGCACCCTGCATCACGCAAGTATACGGCATTTACAGCTACCAACTGCAAATGTTCTATTTTAAGATGATTCCCTTCGGGCTAAAAAACGCCCCAGCCAATTTCCAGAGACTCATGGCAGCAGTAGTGCTAAGTGGTTACCCAGTCAGTTTTTCCATGCCTATTTAGACAGTGTCATTGTCTTCTTCAGCGCATGGGAAGAGCATAGACACCACCTACAGCAACTACTTAAGCACTTCACACTCTACAGCCTTACCTGCCGCCTGGCAAAATGCCATAGCAGAAAAGCTGAGGTTGAATTTCTAGGACACATTGTCACGCCGGAAGGAAACAGGCCTCAGATAGAAAGTATGAGAGCCATTACCAAAGCTACCGTCCCAAAAAAAAAAAAACAATTAATGTTCCCGGGGATATGCAACTGGCTACAGAACTTTATCCCGAACATGGCCAAGCACATGGAACCGCTTAACAACTTAAGAAAAACACACAACTGGCGCTAGACAGATGAGAAAGAATCTCCCTTTCAAGTCTGAAAAGCCCAGTTCGAAACCACCTGGTATACTTTACCGCACGCTTGCAGGCACACCATTCATCCTACAAACTGATGCAAGTGTCAGGATTGGAAAAATGGCATCACTCTAATGAATTAGAATGCCAAGCTGTAATTTAGGCAGTAAATAAATTCTGCTATTATTTAGAAGATGCTCCTTTCGTGTTAAAAACATATAACAGCACCCTTATAACAGCACCCTTATGTGGCTACACTCCGCTAGCGCCACTAAATTCAAGCTGGGAGGATGGGCTGTGTTTCTTCAAGAATTCTCATTTGAGATACAACATTGCCCGGGAAAGTTGAACAAGCTTCCAGACGCCTTCTCACAGGCCTTAGCGACATGAAGGGGGGACCCACATCAACAACTGAGAGCTCCTCTTACAGCCTGACCGGCTGAAGCAACCCACAAATCCCGAAGGAATCACAGTACAACAACTTTGGACTAAATTGGATCGAGCCAAATTTGCCGCAAGGCAGCAAAGTGACCTAGAAATACAACTGCTGAACCAGTAACCTACGAGGTTCAAGGATAAGCAGGATTACGTATGGTCCCGTCCCAACACCCAGACAAAAAATAGGAAGTTGTGGGTGCCACAGTCTCTCAGAGCAGAGCTATGACACTATTATTATAAACACCCTCATGCAGGTCACCCAGGTGCCAGGGAGATTGCCAGAGAATAAACCTGACAATTCAACTGGGACTGCATCAATAAGGATATGAAGGCGTTTGTCAACCAGTGTTACGTCTGCACAACCACCAAGGCCCATGGGGCAATCAAAACCCAGGGGATTCCCAAGCTTCAGAATAAGCCATGGAACACAGTGGCAGTGGATATTATGGGAACTTATCCCAGGTCAACTAAAGGGAAAAGGTTATTGCTAGTTGTAACCGATCAATTTTCATGGTGGGCAGAAGCATACCCCCTTGAATACTGAGGCAGAAACCATAATCAAAAAGCTGAAAGCCGAGTTCTTTCCTCGTTGTGGACACCCCCAGGGCATCCTATCTGACAGCGGGACAGAATTCACTGGTGCGAAATGGAGAGCTGCCTGTTGCCTCTGGGGNAAAGGGAACCCTACGGAACGAAGTAACCAGGAGTTCAAGAAGGGCCTCCGTGCCCATATGGTGAATGACCACCGGAAATGGGAATATAACGATATTCCCAATCTTCTACATACACTAAGGCACCACTACAACCAGGCACTGGGAACCACCCCAAGTGAACTTCTGCTGGGTAACCCCCCTCCTCAGGCCCGGGAGCTGAAAGTGGGTAGCAGAGCCAGCCAAAGCCCCTACTGAAAAAGACGTAAGACATAACAGCCTGCTGCGCATTAGAAAGCATGCAAAACTCAGCAAAACTATATTAAGAAGAAATACCCTGAGAAAGGTGACAGATGCAGAGCGCAGTTGACTGCAGGGAAACAAATGTTAGTGAAAACCTGCACCTTGAACAACAAAGGCACCTACCACCATGCCGGCTTCCACCCCCAGTAAGAAAAACTTCTCCATGTAATGGAAAGGAGAGGTCGCACTATGGGTGGAGGACAGCTGGAGAAGAATCCGGAAAGTTTACGTGTCGGACGCAAAGAAGACTAATGCGCCGCAAGTCGACCCAGAAGCTATCCTACATCAGCCAGCCAATAAGCTGGAGCAAACCCGCCCGGCTCGAGAGGACGCTGCCGTAGACTGAGGTACCACTTCCACACCTAGTCTGCTAGGAGAAGTGCCGACCGAGCTGCAGCAGAGCCCATCCGCATCTGTGCAGCCGTAAAAAAGGAGGATACAAGGAGGAGGAAGGATGCCATGACCCGCCCCACGCGGGCCAATCAGTGGTGAGAGTCCTCTCAACACCTCCTTCTATGCCAAGGACAGCCGAGTCCCCGCCAGAGATAGCTGAGCCCTCTCCTCCTGCAATACCCAGCCGGCCGTGACGTCAGGGGGAAGGACAGCCAGCCACCTCATCAATGAGGGAATCATCAGTGGGCCAAGCGAACTCGCCATCGCAGTGTGCAATCCAGGTGAGCCCACATGCCACAATCTTCACGNTATGTGCCTCTGCAGCAAAGAGACGCATTGGTGGACGTGCCGAGATGCAGTGGAGAGAAGGCCGGGGCACTACCATGAAGCCTTCTGGGGCCCTCCACCTGCCTGCAAGTAGCCCATGTAATACTCTGTGTTCCGAGATTGCGCTTGTCTCAGTGCCCACTTAGAGCACCCCACATACTCAGTTTGCTGAGTGCCAACGTCCTCAGTACCTGTTATGAGCCACTTTATTTTGTTTCTTTTTCTTGAACAGCTTAACTACTATCAAAGTACGAAGTGCTAGAGTGTGTATAGTTGGCTAATAGTTGTGATTCCTTATTGTTGAGGTTAGGATTAAATTCACCTTATGAGAAGCAAGTGCTCCGTGTGTAAAAGCAGATTTCTCCTCTACCCTCATTACTGGTGCCTTGCTTGAAGACAACCACTTGAGGAAAACAGATACAAATATCCCCGGTGAAAAGCAAAGCATTTCCCCCTTTTACCCAGTGCTTCACAAGAAATAGAGCACATTTGTAAGGCAAGAAATGAAAATCATATAAGCTATTGATTCAGCTGTGTGTTCCCTTAACCATTTGTGATCAAGTGGTGATGGTTTTGTAGCATTTTAAATTCATTACTGTCTTGTATATTGGTTTTGGGTAAGGCATTCAATCTTGGTCTCAAAGATTTAGTTCAATTTATCACATGCTTTTCATTATAGTAAAGTTTGGTGAATAATACCAACCTTATAAATATTTGCAGGCTTTGCACCACATAATGTTTTCTGAAATTGGACGAATGAGTATAAAGCATTGAGAGAGATTATTGAGTCAGTAATAAGTGTAACCTTGTTTTGCTTTGCCAAGTTAATAGTTGCTCGTTTTGCCAGTCATAATTTTGCTTGTATATTTCTGTAGAACTATCTCCTGAAGTAGTTATGCTCAAATTTATTCAAAGTAATGGCTTCCTGCCCTTAGAGGCCTAACAATTAAATTCCTGAAGAATTAAGAGAGATTTTAAAGTCACTTTATCACAGAAAATTACGCCTAATGTAATAACTAAATTTGTCTTATCCACTGTGTTAGGTAAATCACAACTAAAGTTACTTTTGACCAGAGGCTCTAAACCTAAGTGAATTGGGCATATGTAAAATTTTATCCAATGTTGAATGCCCATTATAATTTTGTATGAAGTGTAAAGTAGGTGATTTAAGCATCTATTAGTGCTTATTTACCTACTAATTGCCATGCTGGTGTGATAGTAAGTCTACAATTGTTGCCACATAGACAACACCCCTCCCCACCCCCTAAGACTAGTGTAGTAGTGCATGTTAAGATATTGAGTGCAGATTATGTTTTTCCTTTGACATTCATCGTTAAATTTGTTACACATTTTGAGGCCTCAATATCTGTTGTTACAAAGTTCCGTACCCCGTGGGTAGGGATTCCACATCCAGTTTGACAGCAATAACCAGGGTCGTTGACTCTTTTGCTACTCACCTTAACCTGAAGCTAAGTCAGGGCAATAACTATAAATGTGTACACTCCGAGACTGTGGCTTAGAGCATGAGGGCAGCCCGACCATAACGATGAACTACAAGAACTTTGAGATTCAGAGGAAGGCAGGATAGTATCCAGGGCTCGGATTAANAGCACGCAGAGAATCGCTGCTCACCACTTCATTGGATGGGCCATTCCCTGCCCAAGACTGTGCTGATCTGTTAGGTACCAAATGCGCATTCCCGTCACGCGGGAGGGTTGGTTACCCCCACTCTCTCACCACTCCATGCACCACTCGCTTGGCACAGCCCTCGGAGCAATTTATAGGCCGCGGACCGGCCATTCTCTAGCAAGTTCACTCTGCGTAAGTCCCCAGCCTGAGCGTCGCTTTGTTTGCTAACCAGATATTCTCACGGAATGCCGTTCAGTTTGTACAGTTGGCCAGAGTTTGCCACGCGCCCGCGCCGATAGACTGTATAGTGTGCCTTCCCTTACACTTGGTTCTCACCCTTCAGACAACATCCTTCATTCCTCTATCATTCGCACCTATAGTTGTGGCGGTTTCCACTTATTTAGTACTCGTTGTCACTTACATGTGACAAATAAGTTTTTTGTTGATGAGAGGAATATATCAGTGGTACCTAAGAAGGCTGATATAAATAATAATAATAATAACAATAATAATAATGGCGTGTGGGGAGTGCACCCAGGGCAAGGCAACACCCTCCGAGTGACTGTCTTTCCAGCTGAGACCCGTAGGTGACCGTCATCCCCGGGCATGACAGAAATGGAACCCTAGAATGGAGCGGCGCTGATCTAAAGCAAATGCATATGTGGTATGAAAGTTGTACACTATTTTGACTGTGCAAGGCTTCTCAAGTTGAAAATGCACAATTGGGTCATACAGTAGAACCTCGATTAACCGTGTCTCGATTATCCGTGTTCGCGATTAACCGTGCTCACTATTCCGGGAGAATTTTTTTTTGTTTGTTTTTGTAAGGCGTTCAATTCTAAAAAACGTACAGGCACAAAGGAAAGGCATAGGCGAGAAAGCAGGCAGTTTGATGTATATAAGTTCCTAGAAACTTCAGACAGAGACCTGGTACTACCGAGAAAAAAATAGAGCCGAACCTTTATTAAAATTTTCTAGGAATTTAGCAAGTAAGCGGCCATACTTTAGTTTAAGAAATTGTCCCCTCTTCTCTTCCTTTTCAAACGGCTCAATTGTTAATTTCACACTTCTCCGTTTGGTTCTGGCCGTTACTTTACATAGCCCTTCCGAGCGGTCAACGATGAGTGCTAAACGTAAAGGTGTCGTGCTTTCTCTAGACAAAAAAGTATTGATTATAAACCGTGCTGTAGATCGTGGTGAAAGTGCAAAAAAAAACTTGTGGATGAGTTCGGTGTGGGTGAACAGACCGTGTGTGACTTAATCAGGCAAAAAAATGACATTTTTAAGTTCATATCTTCTGCAGAATCCACTTCTGAGCTATGAGCTGCGAGAAAAACTATTAAAAAGTCATCATTATCTGACATGGAATCTGCTCTTTTTGAGTGGTTTAAACAGAAGCGTACTGAAGGAATTCCGATTTCTGGGCCAATGGTTTGTGAAAAGGCAGAATGGTTTCATGAAAATTTGAAAATTGAGGAAAAATTTAATGCTTCCCGGGGCTGGTTATTTAGGTTCAAAACTCGACACAGTATAAGACAGTTGGACATCCAAGGCGAATCTCTGAGTGGAGACTTGACTGCTGCAACATTGTTCAATGAGGAATTCAATTTATTGCTTTCAACGTTGAACCTGTCCCCTGACCAAGTTTTCAACGCAAATGAGTCAGGTCTATTCTGGAAAATGCTACCCTCAAAATCACTCGCTGCGCGATCTGAAAAATCAGCTCCTGGACACAAATCTAGCAAAGAACGACTGACCATTATGACGTGTTCAAATGCGACTGGGACACACAAGCTCAAATTAACCGTAATTGGGAAAGCTAAAAAACCAAGATCTTTTAAAGGAACAGAAATGAGATGTTTTCCATGTGACTATTACAATCACCCAAAAGCTTGGATGAACCAGGCTATTTTTCGTGAATGGTTTTTCAACGTTTTTGTACCATCTGTAACAAAATTTCTGGATGAGAAAGGGATACCAAAAAAAGCTGTTCTTCTGCTTGATAATGCCCCTTCACACCCCTCAGCCACTACCCTGAAAACAAAGGATGGTCAAATTTTTGTCTACTACCTACCACCTAACGTGACTTCCTTAATCCAGCCAATGGATCAAGGCGTGATTTCCTGTTTGAAAAGAAGGTACAAAAAGATTTTTCTCCGTTTTATTTTACAGGAAAATTACAATTTTGATTCATTGAAAGATTTTCTGAAAAAGTGGACCATTAAAGACGCCATTTTCGCAGTATGTGAGGCTTGGGAAAACGTACCTGCAAGTACGTTAAGACTTTCGTGGGCAAAAATCTTAGATCAAGGTTATGATGACGAAGAAAATATAGAAGAGGGGGATATAGAAGCTTGTCTTGAGCTTGCCACATCAATTCCAGATTTCACTAACGTTGATAAAGAGGATATTGTTGATTGGCTACAAAAAGATGTTAATGAAGAGGGATTCGAACGTCTAAGTGACAGTGACATAGCAGCTCGTTATGGCAGCACAAGCAGTACTCCACCTACACAACAGGATGATTCAGAGGACGATGAGAATGACAATGATGACAGTGTTGGCGGTGAAGAAGAAAAAATTCAGCCAAGTCAAGCAATGGAAGCAGTTGATATCCTCCTGAACTTCTGCGAACAGGAAAATTTTGACTTCCATGACGTCATGAATTTGAGAAAAATAGAACTGAAGTAAGGAAAACCATTTCAAACCGCAAAAAACAAAGACTCATTACTTCATATTTCAAGCAGTGATAACGTTATAACATGACATTGTACACCCATATTACAGTACATATGTAATTCGTTAAATAAAAAGTGTCTCGATTAACCGTGGTTTTCAATTATCCCTGCTACCCTTCCCCGCCATTACCCCGGATAATCGAGGTTCTACTGTACTACGTTTTTCTGTTAGAGTGGTAAAAATTTTATAGTCACGGATGTTAATCCGTATTGTATACAAGATGTGGTATGTTTATAGACATGTTGGAATTGTGAGTTACCACTTGGCCTTGACTTTTGGAGTACTTGGAGTAAATGGTAATTGATTTGGCTATGGACAGCAATTACTCTGTCGCAATAGTCTTTAAGGACATGTACCAGTAGAAAGCAATAGAAGAAGATGAAATGTTAAGATATATGTCTTTTCGGCACGGCAAATGTTCAAAAATACATTCTTTGTGTGTTACCTCTCCTTTGCATGTCAACATGTTCACATACAATTTTTTACTTTAACTATGACTACATGAAGGACGTTTGGTTCAAATGTGCAATTTTCTGTAAATTACTTGTGAATGTTTATGCTGATTTCTGTCGCCTGGTAAGTACTTCAGTAATTTTTGGTGATGTCGGTCATAGGTTTTTGAATTTCATTTATTTGCATTTTGGGACTTTGTACAGACTTCCGCCTATCTCCATAACAAAAATTTTTTTAGAAATCTGAACCACCCTACTTCCAAGATTGTGAGTGATTGCAAGCATGGAGGGCACACACTGCTTAGTGTGTAGCTGGTAAAACTGTATGAAGGAGGTAAATACGCGTGCCCTTCACACTTTTTATTGTTCTAACTTTGGGAAGAAGAGTGGCACAGATTAAGCATGAATTCAAATTAACAGTCAACTTTTCAATCCTTTCTACATTTCTTGTAATGTTATTGTTTACATTTTTTATGAATTTCACCCCACAATTTTTCTGCTCTATATAGCTCTCGCACAATTACAATTCTTAGTATGTGATGAATAAACCATTTTTCTATAGTTTTTTCACGGTTTTTCACAGTGAGGGAATACGTCACTAGGTGCCAGACTTGTTATGAAAACAAGGCCTACCCTACACCGAAGATGCGATACACACCCCGTCGGCCGAAAACACCATGAACCCCCATCGCTGTCGATATCATGGGCCCCTACCCACGCACACCCCGAGGAAAGAGATACCTCCTAGTCGTGACAGACCAGTTCTCCAGGTGGACAGAGGCATTTCCGTTACGCAATCAGGAGGCCAACATGATTATCCAGCAAATGGAGCGAGAGGTTTTTCCACGATGGGGGTATCCGAAATGTGTGTTAACCAACAATGGAGCCCAGTTTAAGGGAAGAAAATGGACGAAAGCCTGTGAAACATGGAGGGCGGAAAACTGGACNTGAAACATGGAGGGCGAAAAACTGGACGACTCCAGCATACCACCCACAGGCCAACCCTACCGAACGCCAGAATCAGGAATTAAAGAAGAGTATACGCATAAGAATGGGCACGAATCATACTCAATGGGACGTACAACTTCCTGAAATATTGTATACATTGCGATGTCGGCACAATAATGCAAATTGGAACTTCTCCCAGCCATCTCATACTGGGATACAACCTCCGCCGACCTGGGGAGTGGCAGTGGGAAATCGAACCTACAGAACTTCCCGCCCCCAAAGAAATACGAAAAGCGGCGATCAAGAGAACAGGGGCAGCTCAGAGAAATCAAAAACGGTATATCCGGCGTAAATACCCAGAACAAGCAACCGTCGGACACCACTTGCCCGAGGGTAGTCACGTATTAATACGCAACCATCCTTTGAGCCGAGCCAGCAATAAATTCTGTGCGGGATTTGCACCTAAATGGCAAGGGCCGTATATAGTAGTCGAGAGACAGAAGAATGTGTATTGGGCAGAGGACGAGATGGGCAATATAAGAAAGGTGCCACGGAACCAGATACGCCCTACACCCGAACCCTAAACCAATGGTCCAACAGGAATTACAAAGGACTGCCCAGAGGAAACCCAAAGTGGGTCACTAAGTCACCGGACGACGGACAAGGTCGCGGGAAGAGAGGGTCAAAACGATAAGCCAGCTGTTGCCCCTACACGTTATCTCAGTGTCTCAAGGGCGCACGGGCCACTGCACCTGCCGATAGTGGAGCCCGAAACCCCAGCAGCTTACCAGGCTAAAAATACGCAGGCGCCAAACGAAGCGAGAGGAAGCGGACGTGCGACCAAAGAAGACGAAGCGAGAGAAAGCAGACGGGTGAGCAAAGGGGAACAGGCGAGTGGGAGAAAGAGGGAGGCCAGCCGAAGAAAGGAAGGGCGAGAAATTGAAGGGGGACAGGAAGTAAACGAGGAAGAGATTGAAGGTGTAAACGATGATGAAATAGAAACCACAAGTGAAATAGAAGGGAATAGAGGCCGTAGGATGAAACAAACAGCGAGTATGGCGCAACCCCAAGACGAGTTAGCACCAACCGAGAAACGAACCCGAGAAAAGATCCGAGAGGCAAGGATGTACAGAGGGACAGCAGCCGACCCGAGGACGAGGGCCAGCAGCAGCCTGGAGAGGGCCCCAGGACACCTTAACGAGACGATGACAACGCAGACTTCCCCCCCCGCACGCTATCAAGGATCAAGTGTCGGGAGAAACGTCCCATAGTCCGCCGGGGAACAAAGCCAGGCAAGTACAGCCTTGGCGCACCTGCAGAGGCCGAGAGGAACCCGGTCTCTACCGAGACCATCGCAAGTACAAACCATGTGAACCGCACCTACCACCACAGTGACAGACTCTGTGTGACACGAGGTAAGTGTTTTTTTCTCATGTCACCCACTGAGAGACAGGGCTGGTATAACGGAACTAAGTGTTTTTTTTTATTTTTTTACCTGTGTAGCCGGGTTATAATGTGTGATACGCCAGAACATAAGTGCGGCGAGTAATAAGGGCAGGACGTAACAAAACCTAAAACGGCCTGATGCCTATACCTGAGTTTNCAGAACATAAGTGCGGCGAGTAATAAGGGCAGGACGTAACAAAACCTAAAACGGCCTGATGCCTATACCTGAGTTTACTAAATGTATAAAGTAAGAATATAGGACCTCAACTGAATGGGAGAGTGTGTATTTGAAAGGGCCGAAAGTGTGTTTATTTTGCCAGGGTGTAAGATAGTTTTTTTATATATTTTTACCCGTGTCCTAAGACAGCGACAGCGGAGAGGCAGTATAAGATAAGGGTCCTATTTTTGTTCTGTTCACGGCCGGTGAGGCGTCCCTTAACAGTAAAACGTACCATGTGTAAGTTTAGCTATAGGTTAAGTGCGTGTTTACTTCCGCCTACCGCCTTCAAACCTCTCCCACAAAAAAAGTTTACATTTCTTTTCGTAAGATTAGAGGCATTTCACAGCATTGTTTATAAAAAATAACATAGCTTCACAAAGAAATTCACAGTTGGTTACACCTGAATAATAACATGAATTTATCTAATGAGGGAGACACACAAGTACATAGATGGTATTATTCCAGTATGACATGTACCAAATCAATACCACATTAGTCATGTACCTTTACAAGTACCTTCAATTTGTTATTTAGAGTAATTAAGTATTAGTTAAAGTGTATAGTTAGTATAATTTTTTTTACATGATTACTTAAAACATTTGACTACAACTGCTCAATTTGAACCACTGGTGAAACAAAAAATTTTCATAAGGTAGGTGAGAGAGAGANAAAACATTTGACTACAACTGCTCAATTTGAACCACTGGTGAAACAAAAAATTTTCATAAGGTAGGTGAGAGAGAGATAAAGAGTGATACAGAGAGATAGAGAGACAGTGCATGTGCGTGCAAATCTGTGTGTGTGTGTGCATGTGCGTAACCATCTGTGTGTCTGTGTGTGTGCACATGCATGGGTTTGTGCATGTGTGTGTGCGCGTGTATGTGCACGGTGGTTACATAAGCTTAGATACACCAGANTGCACATGCATGGGTTTGTGCATGTGTGTGTGCGCGTGTATGTGCACGGTGGTTACATAAGCTTAGATACACCAGACGTTTGCAGTATCGAAGCACGCATATATTAGAAAAATTACACGAGAAATTTTTAATTCACCTTCCATCATAAATACATAACAGTTGGTAAACAACATTTAATACTAAATTTTTGCTGTTGTGAATCTATAAATATGTAACAATAAACATTAATAATGTCTGATAAAATATAATTATAATTCACTTCAAATATATAGCAAATATTCAGAAAGTATACTTCTTTACTTCATATATAAATGGTTAGTTTAAATATTTTATGACTAAAAACTAAATACACAAAAAATAAAACATTTTCGATAACTGTGCCATTTTAGCCAAAGTTAGGGTATATTTATGTGTCTATCNTAAATACACAAAAAATAAAACATTTTCGATAACTGTGCCATTTTAGCCAAAGTTAGGGTATATTTATGTGTCTATCCCTTTTTATGGTGTTAAATTTTCTTGTTTATTAGTAGTGTTTGTGGAGCTTGCCAGTCTACTCTCCCGCTCTCATTTGTGTAACAAAACGGCTCTCATATATGACCACAATATATTTAATTCCAAAATATATTTATACCAAAATATCAATTGAAAACCATTTATACATTAAATGATTATGAAGTTGTTACAGAAAGTGATTTACTAAATCACAATATAACTTTAGTTGTTTATACAAACGAAACTGCATTACTAACACTTCTGATGGAACTAATTGTATGACTATGTTAAAATTTACTTTTGTGGAATTAAAATATTCTTTCAGAATAGAACAAAGTTTATAATTTGTATTATTACAGTTAGTCACAAAAGAAAACCCAGCCTTTCAAGTTGGTAAATTTTCATAAAAAGCAGTGTAACCTTNTTATTATTACAGTTAGTCACAAAAGAAAACCCAGCCTTTCAAGTTGGTAAATTTTCATAAAAAGCAGTGTAACCTTAGTGCAACTTAGTGCACAAGGTGCAAGTTTCCCTGTTTATTACTAGTGAATGTATGTGTAGCTGATATCTGTTTCATTCTTTGCAGTCANGCACAAGGTGCAAGTTTCCCTGTTTATTACTAGTGAATGTATGTGTAGCTGATATCTGTTTCATTCTTTGCAGTCACGCATGTTAAACTTCAATAAAAATTGAAATGTGAAAAAAAAAAAGAAAAAAAGTCCTTTTTGAAAGAAAAAAAACAGCCATGAGGTAAATTACTTGCTAATACCATTCGGCAAAACTCAACACTGCTTATACCACAATTTCGCTTATTGGACCAGCTTTGTGTAAGTACCGTTTGGTAATTTTTGATGTCCCTTGGATTGGCCTGTTTATTTAACTTTACCTAACATTTTACAATTTGGATTTTGTCTAAATAGGCGGTTAGCGAGTACGGGCGATACCTTTGGTGTTCCTACACATGGTGCCTGCCTTGGTAGCAGAGTCCTGCCCTTGTAGGTCTCATGACGAAAACATCGTTAGATTTTCTGGCCAGCTCCTCTTTGGCATTTCATGCCCGGCACACAAAAAAAATTACATAAAACAAAAGATTTTAATGTATTAATGAAAATTCTTTAATAATTCCATCAATTTTAAAAAAAAAATTTACATCAGCATTTATAATTAACAGCATATTTTGTTAAACCTAACTCAAAATTTATAGCATGTTTTTTTCCTTGTTGTACGTTGGGTACCCAATAAAAAAAAAAGGAGGTCATATAAAAAAATAGTTACAAAACGCATTCTTGTAGTTTGCTTGAATCATTCGTGAGAGAACATTGATATTATTTATCAAATTTCAATATATTTGTTTATTGTATTGTTTATTATTTCCGTAAGCCATCTGGGGACCATATGTCAATTTCAATTTCATATCACTTGTTCTATTATTTTCTTTCAGTATTCCTTCATTTCTTCACTGCGCATAATTTTTCTTTCTTTGGAATATTTTGAGCCATTTTTTTGCCCGAGCCAGCCTTTGTTAGACTGTGTCACATGGCGACACTCGCGTCGGAGAGGCTTGAGAANAGTTTATAAGAAAATAGTAAACATTACACTAACAAAAACTATAAAATGCAAACGAAAACAGTTTCCTTGCGTTCCTGCTTGTGCCATCACTATTCACAAGTCACAAGGTGGGACGTTTGCTGTCATTGTTTATAAATACTCATCCAAGCAACCGCAACAGTTGGTGTACGTGGCGCTGAGTCGGGTAACAAGTTTAGAAGGCTTGCATATTATCACCGAAAAAGATGCTCCATTTCGGTTTAAACACGGACGGGAGGGAAACGATTCACAGACAACAAGAGATATCCGTAACGAATACATTCGACTTCGTGGACACACACTTCGAACAATTACTGATAATGCAGTAAAATTCTGTAATGACTCAAACAATGCTACCATTCCATCAGTATTTTCTTAAGACGTTGTCACGTTCAACTATCGTCAGTAAACCGACTTTACAGACAACCAATTTTTTGTACTAACTAGTCACTGCATACACATAGTTTACGGCATTCTTTAAACACAGGAGCAAATACAATAAAGAAAATTGCAGGTAATGGNTGTCACTGCATACACATAGTTTACGGCATTCTTTAAACACAGGAGCAAATACAATAAAGAAAATTGCAGGTAATGGTAAAGTTTTTTATAATGATAACTTGCTATAGCGATAATTTATTTTGCCATTGTCAACTATCATTATAACGTAGTTCCACTGTATTTTATTATTATTCCCCAAATTTCGAGACTTCTGTATTTTTCCATGGGTCAACTATTTTTCTAATGATTCGTCTTTCTAATATTTCTAGATTGTCCAAAATTATAGTTCAATGCTAGACATTCACTTGTAATGTCTTATTTTCACATTCTTAGAAACACATTTTTTATTGGAAGTATTTTTAGTTATATCATATGCTCTTCCTATTATGTATCCTTTCTTCTATAGCAGATATTTCCAAAATATTTTCTTGAATTATTTCCCTTAGATACTTACAATTGTTTACCCTTCTCTATCCGACCAATATCAGTTATTAAGAACTTTGGTGTATTTTTAATATTTGTAATATTTTTTAATGTTTGACTGGCTATGTCTTCTAAGAGATTAACTTGTATAGATGAATTTGTTAGATTTTCAGGTAGTATAGCAAAGTCATCTATGAATGCTAGAAATTGATATGAATNACTTGTATAGATGAATTTGTTAGATTTTCAGGTAGTATAGCAAAGTCATCTATGAATGCTAGAAATTGATATGAATGAATGCTAGAAATTGATATGAATATGTTTATTTCTTCTGCTCAACATTATATGTGATATTTTATATTCTTTTANAATGAATGCTAGAAATTGATATGAATATGTTTATTTCTTCTGCTCAACATTATATGTGATATTTTATATTCTTTTAATTTTTAATTTCAAATTTTTACTATTTTCTCTAGGAAACAATTGAAAAGGAGTGGAGATAAATCATTGGCTTGTCTTACACCTGTGTTTATTTTGAAAGGTTTAGACATTTCGCCAATGAATTTTACTTTTGAAATTGTATTTATAAGGGTTTCACATTTGTTGTGTTATTTATTATCTTATGTATTTATTTATTAAATGAATAAATTGTTGTTAATATATTAATAAAGTAACTCACCAAGCATGACAACGAGCCTGGAAATCAACAGGACTCACCCCGAATGCATGTGCACAACCTGTCCACGTTATGATCACTATGTATAATATTTGAATACTTTTGCGAAGGAGAAGGAAATATTGCTTGCTCTTCANCCTGTCCACGTTATGATCACTATGTATAATATTTGAATACTTTTGCGAAGGAGAAGGAAATATTGCTTGCTCTTCATGTTTTCAAGTTTATTTCACGTGCTTAATGAAACCATGGATCCACATTACTACTTACTTTCCTGATTTTCTTGTCCGTTTGGGTTAGGGGTAACCTTTACAGATAAGACTTTGCTTGTCCGAAGAGGGTAGCTCGCCTGACTTATAGGGAAGGCAGGAAAGGAATTTTGGTACAAAACAATTATGAGCTTTTAAGATATGTAATATTTATATTCGTTACATGTACACTTGCGAGAGTAATGAAAAGAAGAAGTTATATCCCCCATTTATTCATCCCCCTTCTTTTTTCCACGAACCCCTGCACTTTTGCACAAGTTAGGAAGTGGGAGTTTCGATCTAAAATAAAAGGCAAGTAGCATTATTTTTTTTTCTTTTAGGTATTACTAAAACTTCTGGCACTGACATTTGTTTGCCAAATTTTTGTCAGTATGTGATGAGAAAGGAAGTAATANTCTTATTTTCAGGAAAGCCCCTCAAGTAGAAAATTACCGTTGATAAAATACCTTTGTTTGGAAGGTGTCAAATATTTACACAACACTTTTACCCTTCAATTTAAATAAATAATGCTCTCTGTTTTTGGCCTGTAAATATTGCTTCAGGTTACAAAATATTATTGCTAGAGCCATAGAAGCAGGTCGTTGCTGCCATAAGAGTTCACTTTTCTAGAACTAGAGAGAAGTATGATCAATTTCTTACTAAGGCAGAACTTTGGGTCCTTCTCAAAGCAATCAAAGACTCTTCCTTCTTCGCATAACTAACTCAACTGGCGCATGTGCTAGTTCTCAGCTACTTATAAGGCGCTCAGGTCATTTTTAGTCATTCATTTCAACTTTTATTTTTCATAGTTATTAGAGCTAGATTGTTATTATCATGATAAATGGTCTTTTATAAATTTTTGCCATTTCATGTGGCAGCAAATCATTGATTATTAGATGGGAACGAGGTTGTTTACTTTGGTATAACATTGAATAATTCATAAACGTGATAGAAACCACAATTATTAACAAAACCATCACATGCACATTTATTTCCAATGTAGTATTTATGGAAATCTGATAGAAGTAGGCATGAAAAGGTTGTTACTACAGTTGTGCAATAGAAAAACCAAAAGTCTTGTAACACTTTTATCCCCATACCATACAGCCCCATGTGACAAACACACAGAATTTTCGCTGTTTCTGGGGAAGTTATAGCATTTTATTTCTGAAAACACATCCAAAAGTATGCAATTTCAGTACATAGTTAAAGGCACCATATAGCGAAACAGTGGACACAAACAATACCAACCTGGCATCACGTGAAAAAGCCAGTTGCCAGCATTTACAATCGAATATTTGCATTTACAAAGCGTTTTGTCTACTTACGGTAAATAAATTATGTTCCAGAATCAAGGTCACGATAGAAAGAAATTGCCAACACCTACAAATGGTTTGCAGTATGTTAGAAAATAGCACTGCAACAGCAAGCACCAAACTAACTGTGTTGTTTGCAGAACAGAATCTGCCACCAATTTAACAATTAAAGTAGGTATATTAAACTTCATAACTTCATGCATGTTCTAAACAATGATGATAACTGAAAATCAAACTGGATGACAGCTGAAAATAAAACAGTAACACCAAGGAAATAGTTCCTTTTCCAAACAAAGGGTTTATATTCATTGCAAAGAAGAACTTTGCACTATTTAACAACGACCAAAATGTATCTATTCCTCCCTGCAGTTACAATACATGCACATTGTAGTTTTACCACAATGTATTTTCCTTATATTTTCATATTTCATGCAGGCATATATATGGAGCATTATACATGCATAACATATATACATATGTACAGTTCATTATTAATTAATGGTTAGATTTGTAGCATACTTTTGAGTTCAATATGCAGAAAATAATTTTATAAAACTGATATACTGCATTTCGAGATGCAAGTATTATTTGTGTGGGAAAAGTTTATTGTGTGCTGAGCGAAATGATAGTTATCCTAACTAATATTATAAATGCGAAAGTGTGTTAGTTTGTCCTTCTTTCACGTCGCAACGGAGCAACGGATTGACGTGATATTTTGCACAGAGATAGATGGAGGACCGGAAAGTGATATAGGCTACTTTTTATCCCGAGAAAATATATCATTCATTACGTAAAGTACGATAATAGTGAATCAAATCGGAAAGAAGTTTTCTGCCAGCCCGCTCTCTTGTAATACGCTGTCTAAACCATGAAAGATGGAACAATATCACGCAGTAAAGAATTGTGTAGAATACAAGTACCTAAAACAAACTCTGCAGTAGCATATATATCAATAACAAATAAATAATAATAAGTGTTTTTACCATCTAATTTCTCAATAAATAAATGCATAAAATTCAAGCTGTTGTTTCCCCATTAAAAATGTAATATTTATCAAACAAAAACCTAAACAATAATTCTGTAGTCCACGTGAGCAGAGCCGCAGGTAAAGCTAGTTTCTATTATATGTAACATAAATGAAATGTTTACTGGTAGTTATTCAACTTTGAAACTATGTGTATGTTATTCACAAATTTTACTACTCTGTTTGAAAGTATTCAAATATCAAAATCCACTATTCGCGCAGCTATAAAAACAAACAACATTTTCAGTAAAAAGAGAGTTATCTTAGGAATGTATCTCTGTATATCTATTCAAAAAGTTCATCTAATTATCATCAGTCACCATTTTAAGTTAAGCCAATCAAAATGACCATATTGTCCATGTTCTCTTTTCATCACCAGCCAAAGTAAACGCATCTATAAATCTATGTGGGAATACCATACAAATGCGGCAAGCCTTGTGATTAGAAAATAAAAATAACAATGAAGTCATACTTAAAAATAATCACCTGGTTTTTCTTGAGATGAAATTTCACTTGGTTCAGTCTTTGTGCATTTTGTCCTTTTAACAGTGGCTTTCTTCTTGAAGTTTGTTACCGCAGCATCTAATTTTGGCTTTCTAACATCCCTGTAACATAAGATTCAGAACTATATTAGCAAAATATGTAGTAATAAAGAAATAGACAAAATTTTCAAAGCATATTTTATGGATCCCAATGATGTGGGCATAGACAAAAAACTCCTTTCTAGTATGAAGTAAGTAAATGGATTACAAAACTTACAAATAAAAAAATTAATGTAAGGAGTAACCTAAAAGTTAAGTGAAAACTTATGAATTTAGGCATTAAGAACATAACAGTAAATACAATGATAAGCCATGTCAAAGTCATTGAACTCTCTGAGATACTGGCTCCATTGCACTCCATCTCCAAACTAAGCTAAGTCATTCCAGCTGCCGCTGAGTCTCCAATTACTCTATGAGATACCAGCATTAGTACTTGCAGAGTTCCTACAACCTGGAAGTCGGGCCACCTGCTAACTCTTGTGTCCAGTGAGTAGGTGGTGGACACCACCTCCTGTGGCCGCTCTGTCTGGGAGAAGTCACAAATACACATCTTGGTTGTGTGGGCAGGTTGGTTGGCTCTGGCCCCTAAGTTGCTTCCCTTTCTCACTCACTCACTCACTCACTCCAACTCAGTAGGTATAAAAATTAGCATGTTCTTAACGTGCTCTAGGCACTTTGCTGCAGATCTAATTCACATTACTTTCCTAGCTATGTGACTCAGCGCACCTAACCACTGTAGTCTACACCTTCATCACACCAAGGTACCAAACCGTGTAACACATCTAAGCCATGCTACGGAGTTNCTAACCACTGTAGTCTACACCTTCATCACACCAAGGTACCAAACCGTGTAACACATCTAAGCCATGCTACGGAGTTGCAAGTCTGCTAGACCACCCTCGCCAAGATCTTAGCTCACCTGCTGTCAAGGGGTCACCCTTACCACATCACTGTGCATAGTACATCCACTTGGCAACATACATTGTCCTGCCCTTCAGGCATTTCAGGCACAAGTTCGGTAAATGGTTTCTCATTTGCAAAACAACCCATATACTGTGCAACCTTGGGTTTCTACTTCCAGCACCCTTCCTTCACTCCTTTCCAACCTTACAGTTCTCTTACCAGGCTGAGGCACGACCCATTAGGCTTTTTGTGAACATCCAGAACTACTCTCTAACACATCTGGGTTCCTGAGGAATAGCTGGTAGTGCAGCTTTCTCCTCCCAAAGGCATCAAACTGAGTTCCACAAGGGTACTTTCCTTGCCTCTGCTGGGCATCTGGGGACCAACAAGCACACTTCCAGTGGGCACACTGAGGGTTAGAACAGGGTTTGCCCCTATTTGCTTCCCAGAGGTATGATGATGGCACTTATCTTGGGCCTCCGATATAGTGGTCAGTATACATCTGAACAAAACAAGTGGAAAAACTCCTAGTGCTATACTTTTAAATTCTAATTATTTTGCTTTATTTTCACTGTTAGGGTAGGCCCTTCCAACTGTTTTTCAAATGTGTCTGCGATGTGTATTATTTAAAACCAGTATAGACCATAAGGATTTACTAAAAAAACATAGAACCAAAACATTATCACATTAATTTCTATCAAAATAGTGTTTTAAATTTTTCTTCCCCACAAAATTAGCAGATTGTCTTATATCTGAGGATGCCCTACATATGGGCCAATACAGTATTTGCAGAATCATTCAGTAAATACAACATTTTACCTGTTCCCCAATCAATTTTCAGAATGTAAATATATTTGTGGCTCATATCTACAGTTACAGAAAATGGCGGACTAAGTGATTTTATGAAGCGGTAGCAGCTGACACCCGCACTGAAAAGGTAATAACAATCAACTTAACTTAACAAAAGCAAACACAGAAATAAATAAGGCAAGCCATCTGTGCTCTGCTCTATAGTCGTTAGGTGAGGCGTAAGACAATACCAGTATAAATCGGAAGGGTGTGTGCACAATTCTGCTGCCAGAGGGATGGAAAGCCAACTGCCTTCCCCTCACCTTGGCAAGGTCACTTTGTTTAAGCCGCACACACAGCTCATTCGAGCGACAGTGACGGAAGCCATTCTTAATAGTAAGTGCATCAGTACATCTACTTTTTACAACCCTTACGTTGTGTGTGTACAAACACTGCAAAGAATAGGGTAATGAACTTTTGATAATAAGTTAACATCAGAATGATAAGTCTTCTGATGTTCTTGTAAGAAATCATTGAAAATTGAGTATGCACTCGCTAAAATTTGTTTGTTATGAGTAGTTTAGTTTTTTGATGAAAAGAGGAGGAGGAATATATATGTTTATGGTATAATTTCTCTCAGAAGACATAAAAATATTAAAATAAATAAATATATTATTAATATAACATGTTATTTTTACTCTACAAATTATTGTACAAAGATACAAGTTTTAAGTTTATGGGGTAAAGTCATTAAAAATATGTCAAATATGATTTTACAAGAGCATAGGTATAGTAAGCCAATTCATGGAAATCAGTTTATTGTATTTAACAAATATAATGTGTAATTTTGTTGCTAAAACCATNGTATAGTAAGCCAATTCATGGAAATCAGTTTATTGTATTTAACAAATATAATGTGTAATTTTGTTGCTAAAACCATGAAAAAACAGCCTAAATAAAATGTTAATAAAATATTTAAGTACAGGTGTTGGGAATTAGTTAGAATCTGTCAAAATTCCAATAACATTTTAGTAGTAACAATTAGTGCTGAGCCTATGCACAGTTTTACCGATACAGGTACGAACCGATACTTCCTTGCCGATACAGCAGATATCAGATACCGATACAATGAACATACGAGCAATGAACTGAAAGACTTCTACTAGCACTAAAAGTATTATGGAAATCTGTGTTAAAATCAGTGTCACACTATGTACTATTTGATGCTCTAAGTAAACATACAAAACAATAGGTAAAATAATTTCACATCAATTCTTCAAAATCGGAGAATTAAAGCAGCACTCACAAAATACTTTAGTGATATATTTTTAATGTTAGGTCAGGGCCACTTAAAAAANTTTAGTGATATATTTTTAATGTTAGGTCAGGGCCACTTAAAAAATTTGTGTTTTAAACTCATCAAATAAAAAACATTAAATCTACAAGGTTGTGCACCACATTTCTCAGCATTATTCAACTTTGTTCATATTCAGAAAATAAAAATTATTAATAAGAGTTTTTAAATTTAGCACACACTTATTTAACTTAGAGTAAAATTGAAGCACTGCCAGTTGTCAGGTAATGAATGTCAGATTTTGTATTGCTTTCAGATACTGAAATGACNAGAGTAAAATTGAAGCACTGCCAGTTGTCAGGTAATGAATGTCAGATTTTGTATTGCTTTCAGATACTGAAATGACAAGGTGGAGCTGCAGTGTGATGCCTGCAAAGCTGGTAATTCGGTGACTGGCAGTACAGGCTGCAGATGATTATCTCATACAGAACCTGTCACAGGAGGCCACAGGGGGGTGGGAGCAGCATCCCTCTCTCTCTCCCTCACAATTCCCTTAGATGATTATCTAACAGCAGGATAGTTTCTCCCTCCTGCCCTTCCCTGTCCTTCCCCATTTTTGAGTGACAGTCTGTCAGTTTAATAAGTTCTTAGAATAAGGACAGCAACTGCTGCATCAAAAACACAGCATTTGAGAATGTCTTACTCCAAAGTCGCCACCCTATTATGACAATATCAGTCTCAACATCAGATACAAAGAAAATCGGGGTTCGGAGTGGTTCCAACAAGATACTATAATATCAGACGATATTTAATATCGAGTATCGGCTCAGCTCTAGTAATAACCCTTTTCTAGGAAACTATGAAAAGTCATAATTTAAGAGTAAACTGTAATTGCTCATTGCTCATTACTGCTAGATGTCTTCACAAAAAAACCTAATTTAAAACTAAATATCAAGGTTACGAAAAAAATATATTTTTTATAGTCATCAGTACTGTTCAATGTATACAATAGGTTTGCATTATAGTTGTTAGTAGTGTTGTTAATAATATTGTTACAAGACACCCGAGTTCATGAGGGATGGAGGCCTTAAGAAAATTAAAGAACCAAAACTGATTTTTTATTTATTCACACAGCTATTATTTACACCATTAAATTATCTATCTCCACTACTACACTTTCTATTTCTCAGTGAGCACAATATTTTATGTCTATTTCAACTCTAGCTAATGTCCTTCTTAATGTCACTGTTTGGTTATAGTCAATTAACTCATTCTCATCATTAATACAAGTTCAGTCTGTCTGATGCCATAATTTGAAATATCTTTCACACACACATCCAGTCCAATAGTCACACTCTTCACTGCTCTGATGCTCGCAGTCGCAGATTATAATGCCACTNTTTCACACACACATCCAGTCCAATAGTCACACTCTTCACTGCTCTGATGCTCGCAGTCGCAGATTATAATGCCACTGGCCACTTCTGGTGCTACTCGTTGCTCTTCTAGCTCATTGTCTATTGCTCAACGTCACACAAACTCCCAGCTCGAAGACCGGTCACACTTTTTACTATAGCTGGTCATGATCTGAAAGGTTAAACCCACCCCGAGTCATGATGAGAAAAATTAGGGCAGTAGTAATGACCAGAACATTTCTTCAAGATATCTCAAAGACATCAGATACAAAGTCGAAGCAGCACGCATCCTGTAAACATTCCTTTGTGAAAAGCCGTTGCATCTCCGGTTNCAGACATCAGATACAAAGTCGAAGCAGCACGCATCCTGTAAACATTCCTTTGTGAAAAGCCGTTGCATCTCCGGTTGCAACTGATAGCGTGTGGGTCCATAAATCATCCTTGCCTCACACACTCGCAGAGCGGTTGGCTGTAATAATATGTTTACATTGATAACCACATTTAAAATTCTACTTATGTCAATGTACACAAAGTAATTCCTGATTATGCCAGATACCCCAACAACTCTGGAATAAAATAGTAACAACACATTTACTTTTAAATACAAAACTAAAGTAGTGCTTGTTGCTTGTACCTAGCAAACAAAACATCACAGACCAGTTTATTTTAGGAGTTTACATACAAAAATTCTGCTCTGTATGGAATAACTATTAACACCTAAAAAATCAGATATTCAAGTACCATCCAAACTGATTACCATGTGTAAAAAAATTGTGCACAGATTTCATTGTTCAAATACAATAAATATTACAATTTTGAACTTTATGATTGTGACACTGCCACGCCCACAAAATTTTGAACTGGATGCTGCATGCACTTCTGGGGATACAGCAGTGTCTGGAGAGGAAGGAACTTCACATATCAAGCTGCCCATCTCCTCGTCACTGAGCGAGTCATTTCCCCACTTGTCGGACATCTTGAGCAAAATGATGCCAGTTGACAACTGCATCTATATTTATATGCTCTGGCATATTTTCAGTTAACAGTCCTTTTACATGTTGGATATGTATACACAAACACATTCTCTGAATGTAACAGAGTTCCTAGATGAAAAAAAATAAACAAGGTAGAAAATAAAAGTTTTACACAAGTGGTTATGTCCTACACAAGTTATATGATGTTGGGTTACTTGAGGTTTGGTTTGATTTTTTTTAACTGTGTTATGTATGATGGTTTATGAATGGAATTAAGGAGCATGGGTATAAATTTAAAATTTTTTATACAAGTGGTTAAGTACGATATTAGTGGTTAAAAACAATGCACAAGGCAACAGTACTATACAAAAGAAAATTTTATTATGAGTTGAACATGATGTGAGAAATTTATAAGTAATAAGTAGAGCTGATGGAGCTGATGGCCTACGGCGAGCTCGTCTGATGGCTAAGAAATATAAAATCATAGATGGTGCCATCATCCACGATGGCAGGGTTGAACGAAGGTGAATAATTGGGAAACAAGATGATGATTCGAGGGGACAGAGTAAATAGCAGATGACAGAAAGACTAATTGGGAAACAAACTGATAGCAATGATGTAATATAAGATGGTGACGGTAACATAATACAAAATGATAGCCATTACATAATACAAGATGGCGTAGGTGATGTAATACAAAATGGTGGTGATGACATAAAACAAGTAGGTGGTCAAAGGGCGAGGTGAATGTCATCAAATACAGCAACTAATGGGCAAGGTCATTCAAAATGGTGGCTGTGACATAATTCAAGATGGCAGACTTCCAAGCCAGATTTGCCTTCTTACTCCTGTTCCTGTAGCCACCCAATTTATCTACTAGTGCCCACGAGTAAATTGATTTATAAATATTTAGTGATATTTTATAACTTAAATAATGACGTTATTTATTAACTTTAAGGGATAAGCCAAAATTAAAAAGAAAAAAGAATTTTTACTCATACTCCTAAAACCGTGATTTTAGTGTATGCAAACGTTATACATCTGCACTACCATCGCAATATGATATAATAAACATTAAACGTAATTAAATAATTTGTGTTAGGTTTTTCTGAGTGGCGAGTGTTTAAAAGTGTCAAATACACTATCAAATAATATTTAAAATCTGCCACCATCAGTATATTTTACTTAATCATAGATGAATTCAAATCTTACAAATTTTGATCAAAATGACTAGGTACTTACTTTTTTTGACTTCCTCTCATATAAGTCTCAAACAGTTGTTACGGCAACCGCCTTACGATCTATGAATGCAATATGATTGGTCAAGTACGAAAACTGATATCAAACCTGCGACGGAAAATAGAAGATGCTTTTCCACCTCGTACGAAATTCAGCCTTATGATAAATGCCTTGCTGCTTGCATGATATAATAAAAGCTTTTGTTTGAATTTGTACATAATTGTATAGTACAAAAAAAAATCAAGTCAAAATTGTTACAGGAAAAACACACATAAACTACAAAATATGACAACATTATCTACGGCATGACGACAGAAACAAAACATCTGTGTCTGTGTGCATGTGCGTGTGTGTGTGAAAGAGAGAGAAAGACTGATCATACCATTGTTCAATAAACGTCCATAAGTGGGTGAAACATCTTTTCATTTTGGATGTACGCTCCAATGTTTACCAAATAGTATGTGTGGTCTTAGTTAACTCTTTCTATGAAGCACTGCTGCAATACATTTATACACTAAAATTCACAACAAGTAAATAAAGTTTACAACTAATGACAAACGAATGTAGCTAATACACTTAGCCATGTTTAACATAGAATAGAATTTATTACAGTGTATTAATTGTGAACAGTTAGTTGCCCCTAATATTCGTATATAATGTGTGCATTCCAAAGTTTCCCAATTACTTACAATCTGTGTNGTGAACAGTTAGTTGCCCCTAATATTCGTATATAATGTGTGCATTCCAAAGTTTCCCAATTACTTACAATCTGTGTCTCATCCTCATTATACACATACGTGTCGGACATTCGCTACATATCGGTTTTCACTTAGAGAAATACACACTTATGAAGGTGCAGTATGTGATAGACACATGCATGTAAACAATCACTCGCGTTTCCTNCACTTAGAGAAATACACACTTATGAAGGTGCAGTATGTGATAGACACATGCATGTAAACAATCACTCGCGTTTCCTTCAAGTAATATCTGTGATCTCGTCTGTACCAACTGATGTGGTATTTGTGAGCCGCCTTTGTTTCTTGCTTTAACTAAATTACATGCAGGCAGACGGCACCAGTCACTCCCTGCACAACTGTTTGGCTTTGATTTGTAAAGGGAGNTTTAACTAAATTACATGCAGGCAGACGGCACCAGTCACTCCCTGCACAACTGTTTGGCTTTGATTTGTAAAGGGAGTTAGACCCGAGTGATGTTGCACAGTGCACGTGTGCGACGCTAATTGACTAGCTCATAAGGGCAAAGCATCCAAACAAATGTGCAAAACAGAGTAAAAGAACTTAGTCAGTTAATGCAGGCTAGTTGATAAGAGTACACAACGTTAAAGAATAATTATACTAACTTCTGAGATACATTTTGCTTTTTCTGCCTTATTGAACCAAAAATTAAATAAACATTAACTATTATTTTCTTGCTATAAAGGCTTTTTGCTAGTGCCGTAGCTATACTGCAGTAAAAATGTANTATACTAACTTCTGAGATACATTTTGCTTTTTCTGCCTTATTGAACAAAAAATAAAATAAACATTAACTATTATTTTCTTGCTATAAAGGCTTTTTGCTAGTGCCGTAGCTATACTGCAGTAAAAATGTATTATTTGTTTGTATATCAACATTTATTTCCAACCACTAATGAGTTGTGCATCCTCTCATCCTTTCCTACATTTCAAGTTAGCTGGTGCCCTTGGTCCAGTGTGTAACAGCAGAGCACATTAGGAAGCCACGTCTGACATTGACCACAGCAAGGTGTTGGAGCAATGGAGAGGAAATTTTTCCGGCCACATTTGCCTGAAAACTAAGACCATTACACTTGTCAGACATCCTCGATAGGCAATTTGGGGCAAAGTTCACTGAAATGACGAAAACTATTACTCCAGTTTACTACGCCTTATCCCGTCAAACTTTCACATGTGAATTTCATGCCACAGCATTTCTAGGGATTCACATTGGACACACCTCAGTGTATTTTCTTATCAAAAAACTTCCCCTGAGGTGTGCAGGCATCCACTAGGAAAGAATTTTTCTAAATTCCATCCCTAAAAAGGCAAAAAGCGATAAAATGACTTTTTAAGCTCAACAGTATTAACCATATGAGATATCGTTGTGCTCTTAGCCTCAAAAGTTGCCTATAAAAATATCTAAAAAACTAATTTTAGGACTTTTGAGATTCAAACCCTCAGATAGCTCATAAACCCAATAAGATATTTATATAGCCTTTACTTAAAAAGTTTGGCTTCATAAATACCTAAAAATTAATTAAAGGTTTTTTTTTATCTTTTCTTTTTCAATTTTAAACCTTATAAAACTAAACGAATTAAAAAGTGTTTTAGAAGAATTCTTTTATAGATCATTAACCAAGTAGAAAATTGTTATGTTTTCTTTGCTGCGAAAGGTTGGCTGCACAAATACCTGACAACCAATTTTCGGATATTTTTTAACATTCTAGCCCCTAAAAATGTGTAAGGGGGTAAAATGTGTTTTAGATTATATGTTAATTACATTATTTCATATTCATATCAGTAACTTTCAAACCACCATATTTTATAAAACTTATGAATACAAAGGAAACCGGTGTTGTGACAAGAAACGTTTCATGTCTTACAGTTCCAGACCGAGTTGTCAGGACTGAGCAGGATCAATAATTAAGTACCTTATTTTCATAAATTGTGCAGTAAGTGAAATAAATCACGGTTTCCCACCCCATCCAAGATTCTGTATGTGTTTATAATTCACATTTTGTACAGTGGTAAATAATATTGTACGTCATTTTAGATGAAGAGCGAACTGGGATATATGCCAGCTGCACAGTGACCATTTTTTGTGTTGCAACAATTAATTTATTTCTTACAAACACAAATGTCGGAACGAGAAACTTGTGAATCATCTAAAGAATTGTCAAAATCACGTATTATAACACTGGCAAAAGTATCTGTTTACAATTGGTTTTCCAACAAATCATAGCAATGTACACGAAAATAAAATTTGTGTTGACTTGAATAATATATTCTATAAAAGAGTTGATACAGCAAGCACGAGAATAACATTTTAAAATATTTTGATGGTAAAAAATTTTTTTTTTATGTGCTACTTGATGATATAAATGTACTATTTGTCAAATTGTTTATAATACTATACAGACCTGCCTGTCCACAAATCATTCTGACACTACAGGTTTTCCAAAATTGCTCCCAAACCGTAGAAGATTTTGCAACATTTGTAATATTGGGCCTTGCGGGTGTTGATTCTCCTATATCACTAATACACTCAAAAACCTAACTGTAAATTTTCTGCTACTATTCTGTTTCTTGCGATGTTGGTAAGAAGTGAATTAAATAGTACTTTGAACATACGTTACTGAAGATAGTTGTTTTAGGTCACAGAAAAAATCAGGATACAGCAAAGTGCTGCACTTTTATATGTCCAACTGTTTATTCAGCTACAGNCGAAAACCTAACTGTAAATTTTCTGCTACTATTCTGTTTCTTGCGATGTTGGTAAGAAGTGAATTAAATAGTACTTTGAACATACGTTACTGAAGATCGTCGTTTTAGGTCACAGAAAAAATCAGGATACAGCAAAGTGCTGCACTTTTATATGTCCAACTGTTTATTCAGCTACANTGTTTTAGGTCACAGAAAAAATCAGGATACAGCAAAGTGCTGCACTTTTATATGTCCAACTGTTTATTCAGCTACAGAGTTTCTGTAAAGATTTATAATTTTGAAATTATGTTTAATTTGGTACAGAAAAAAAATATTAATAAAATAATAGCGTTATTAAGCAACACCTTATTAAATAACGTTTCTCTTATACTTTAATTCCAACTTACTATGAGAAAAGTTGAAAAACACATTTTTCGGACAGGTGAAATCAGACACTAATGAACATTTACTAAACCACAAGGAAAAGTAATAGCATGGTAAAATTTGTATACACCTATGCAACCTATGTTACATAGTAGACTAACAAAACATGGCTACAATAATAACTTGACATGATTAAACAAAACTACTGCATAGTTATTAACGGAATAAATTTTTTAAACATACTAATGTTATTCAAGTTTCATGTTTAACAACTATGTTGTAGTAGTCGGTTTTCTTCTCTTAGACACGCCATACAAGTATTTGTGTATTGAGAAAAACATGCATTTATTGAGTCACGGTTGTATGGTAGTAAAAGGAATGTATCTCTTAAATATAATAAGAAGTAGAATTGTTACAGAAACTTGAATAAAATTTTCCACTTATTCATTCTAATTACTATTATTTGACACTTATATTTGGGATAATATTAAGTGTGTATTTTCTTTTTTTAAAAATGCTATATTATAGACTATGATGAAAGGAAAAAAAGGGTTGTAATTACAAGCACCACATGTCAACTGGTAATTTTTTGTGGGCGTGGTCTCGCGAGGACGTGAGATATTTTTGGTTAGGTTACTCGCTGGTTGATAGGTACTCTGAAAGCTCAGGGGCGGCTAGTGAGTGCACAGGTCCCATGGAATTTTATAATATATATTACACTCTCGCATCAGAGAAGATGGCCGGTATATCAGATGTTCTCGTAAAGAAGAGGACTAGATAGCACACAGTTGGGACATTGATTGCGGTGACAAACATGAGCAAACTGACTAACGGCTTTGAGCATCCATAGCTTCACCCCATAAAAGAACACCGACATTTTACTTAATCACAAACAAGGTGGCAGTGTAGAAGTTCATGTCTCACTAAAATCTAGAACCCAGTGAGGTATAGGAAAGCAAACATTACATTACTATATGCACATGTGCGACATNATGTCTCACTAAAATCTAGAACCCAGTGAGGTATAGGAAAGCAAACATTACATTACTATATGCACATGTGCGACATCTGCACATTTCTGTAAATACAGTGATGTGCCAACAATTTCTTGCCCGAAAGTAGTTTTACAAGTATGTAACGTTGCCCCCAAAATTCAACAGCCAGCTGTTAATTGTGATGAACGCCATTTGACGCCTGCTTTCACGACAGAGCAAATACAAATGTCNACAGCCAGCTGTTAATTGTGATGAACGCCATTTGACGCCTGCTTTCACGACAGAGCAAATACAAATGTCTTTAATGTATCTTTGGTGGAAACATGTTTCTTTTTTATGCTAAGGTATGGAATATGTTAAGTCAGTTTACAAAGAAATGTTTCATTGGAGAGAATTCATTAACTCTGAAATGTTTACTTTCTATAGAAACAGGTAGGTAGCTGACTGATCAGTTACCAATTAGCTTATACGACTTCGCAAAATGCCATTTACACTTCTCTTGTAACATACGTGAGTTGTAGAGGTATTTGGTATATGCCAATCGGATAATAATGCGTGTTGGCACTCTCATTTGATGTAAAATTTAATAATTCTCTATGGAAATTATTATTAGTTAAATTCTTGTTTTATAATGGTGTTAAAAGTACGTTTTATTCTATTAATTATAAGCTGATAATAAAAGCTAAGTTTACATACACTTGCATGTTGTACACAGNAAAAGTACGTTTTATTCTATTAATTATAAGCTGATAATAAAAGCTAAGTTTACATACACTTGCATGTTGTACACAGTTTTTGCAACAAATATTAGATTTATTTGTTTATACAACCGCTATTTTTTTATACGGCACAGTTATACTTATTAGATTATAATTCTTCTTAACTTTTTTCACGATAGCATACCAATGTCATATCTCTTAAAGTATTTTGTTGGAATTTCATGAAGTTATATACATAACTTATATGCATAACAAAATTATTCGCATATGTGTAGCAAGTTCTTTATTCACTTCATCATTCGCCCAAAAAAAAAACCACTTTCGGCTTTGAAAAAAAACAGATATGAATCTAAGCTACAAATAGTAGGCGCCAATAAAATGCAAAAAAAAAAGGGGGGGGCATTTCAGAGAATTTCTAAGCTCACGTATTGAGATGTATAACGCAAAACCCAGGTCGAGAACCGTTAACCAACTGGCAGGAGCTCCCCCCACCCCCTCCAAGGACATGAACAGCAGGCCATTTTTTGTAAAAAAAATTAATACAAGATACGTTATGATCAAATTACCTCTAGCAGGCAATACAGGAACCTTGTGCCCATGGCCACACACCCACCAAGTTCTTGGTAGCATCTAGTGCAACTACCTGCCACCATACAAGTTCGACACTCATAAATCAGTCCCAAGGCCAGTACAAGGATATAATTCAAGATGATTTATTAGTAAAGTTATTGTCATTGAACTTTCACTGGTTTGCATTACACTTCATACAAAATATAAAATCTCATATCATAAAAGAAATTCTGATAAGAAATATTATATTATGTTTGTGTTGGCACAGTTAATAGGTGAATTTTTGCGGTTATTGGTAGCAAATTCTGAAAACTCATGGTTTGACGTAGTGATGGCCCGATACCCGATATCTGGTATCGTATTATCGGTACATTTACCATTATCGGAGATTGGCACTAAAATATCAGCACATCGGTAATGNCGATATCTGGTATCGTATTATCGGTACATTTACCATTATCGGAGATTGGCACTAAAATATCAGCACATCGGTAATGACCATTCTAACCTCAAGTATTTTCTCTCCTCTGCTGCACACTTAATTTTCCCAACTCCTAACATCAGGCTGCATCAATACAACTAAAAAAAACAAAATAATTTGAAATATTAATATGCAATTACAAAAAAAATTTTAATAAAAAAATTAAAAAATTTAAAATTTAAAAAAAAATTCCTTATGATAAAAACAAATTAGAATGTACATGCCCATAATTATTTTTCGCTTCACGGATTACATTTTTATTTTTGGTAAAGCAGTCTTATGTTTGACGTACGTTTCTCAAAGTAAACAAAATGATCGTGGCTTGTTAGCTTAGTTTTCATTGCTGTCCTTTTATATATTTTTTTGTAGACTAGCGACCTTTTTGCAAATTTAACTTAGTTTTGTAATATGTTGTAGTGAAATATAATTTTGTATAATGTTAAACTATTTTTTTTTATGCTTTGATGTACCGGGCATATAGTAAATCTCACTAAACAGTAAGTCAGTTTAACTTATTGCAAACAAAACTTTTCCAGGCAGCAGTTTTCTCTCAAACACTTTAGTGACAAATGTCTGCTTATAGTATGATAAATTAAAATATCGGTTTACAGGTATCGGATCGAGAAAATCCTAAATATCGGAACCTTCATCGGTATCGGGTTTTTTTCAGTATCGGGCCATCACTAGTTTGGCATTCATGGATACTCTGCTGATTGTAAATTTTCTGTAAACAGTATGACACGATTCACTACATAGTCTCCAAAAGGATAACACAATTGGGCAAGCAGTAGTTATTATCTTTTTTGTTATTGTGATCCTGTTTATTTATGTATAATTTAATAGTCTGGTGNAATTGGGCAAGCAGTAGTTATTATCTTTTTTGTTATTGTGATCCTGTTTATTTATGTATAATTTAATAGTCTGGTGTTTTATACGGATTTTCATTAGGCAGATTTTATTTATTTTATAATGATTGATTAACTGATTAACTGATTTATTGATTTATTTATTTCGTGGAATGAACTGTGTACCTGAGGACGGAAATTAACATCTCTTTTCAGCTTTGGTATGATAGCAAAGACATACTGAGAACTGTTCGTCTCTGAATACAGATAGTTAACTGTGCCTGTGCATTCCCTTTCTGTTTCTGACAGAGCAACAGCAATTACACATCTTTGAAGTTGCCTCACGACGTCAACACACTATCGTTAAAAACCTTCATTCCTTCTAGTTTGTAAATGAAATCATTTGTTGTAAACGCTTGTGACTAGCATGTTACCAATCCAACTGCGAAATTTCGTCTATNAGTTTGTAAATGAAATCATTTGTTGTAAACGCTTGTGACTAGCATGTTACCAATCCAACTGCGAAATTTCGTCTATGTTTTTGTTGTAATATAATATACAATGAAATATTAAAAGTTTTTATATTCTTAAGATGGCAATACTGTACACAAATTATTAGCTATCAAGCTACCGTTGTTGTGTCATGGCGCTATGTGCCTTGTTGAAATTATATTGTTCTTTCTTAAAACTAATAAATAGTTTATTCAAGTGATCCGGAGTATTTCTTTATAAAACCTACANAGTGATCCGGAGTATTTCTTTATAGAACCTACAGTTTTCAGTTCCATTCATGCTGACAAAGGCATCCATACATTACAAAATAAACCAATTGTAAAAGTAAAAATGTTCTCGCTAGACAATAGAGCAGAATGAAAAGACAGTATAGTAGAAAAATCTCCCTACTAACATTTTAAAATACATATAACGCCACTTATCACATTCTAAGTTATGTGATACTGCATTGTGTGTTTCTAGGTTGCATTTTTCTATCATACAATTGTTCTAAATTGTGATAGTTTTAAGTTATGACTTTCTAAGTTACGATGTTTCTAAGGTATGTGATTCTGCAATGCATGTTTCTATGTTTATTTCTGAGTTATGAGAGTTATAAGTTTTGACTTTTTAAGTTACAACTGTTCTAAGTTGTAATTTTCAAAGTTACGACAGTTATAAGTTATAATTTATTAAGTTATGACATGTTCTAAGTTATGACAGTTCTAACTTGTGTGGATTTTTTTAAGTGTTCGAAGTTGTGATTTTCTAAGTTATGTGTGGTTCCCGTAATAACCAGCCTTCGGGCATAATTGTGTGGCATTCCTTTAAATAGGTCATAAACTTCAGAATTGAGGTAGTTACCTGCACTCAGAATAATGTATTGCAGTTTACCTTAGCGTTAACTTAAGGCTACTTCAAAGTGTTATGGTTTAGTAGCTATGGTTACGAACAGCGAATAAAGCCACCCAGATTAATGTTCTGACACAGTTACATATCTGAGAGCAGGAATTTTCATTAGATGAGCATCTAAATGAATTTCGAACTCCAACATATCTGAACTAAGAAGACTTCCAACATAACATTTTGTAAGCAGCGATGATAGTTATTCGTACAGCTTTGATTTAACCTTTACCACAAAGTTGTTTACCATGGTGTGTGTGCCGTATTGACGCGTCTTCATGATTTTGAACTCTAACGCATTATGATTCCAAGATGGCAAAGACAGACATCATACCTGAGGCATTTACTAATGGTTTCATGTGAAGGGAAGGGGTTTAAGTGCCACGGGCACTTTCAGTCTCACATACACAGTCTCAGCCTCTAGTGCTCTCTCCTAATATACTGTCACGCCAAATACAACAAGACACTTTCGCCAAATACAACCGGACTCTTTACATATGTATNGGGCTGCAAAACATCATGACTCCAAGATGGAAAGACAGACGTCACACCTGAGGCATTAACTAATGATTCCGTGTGAGGGGAAGGGGTTTAAAGGCCACGAGCAATGTCAGTCTTACATACACAGCCTCAGCCTCAAATGCTCTCTCCTAATATACTATAACGCCAAATACAACAGGACACTTTACGTACGTATAAATCTATTCTACAAGACAAGGAAGCATTTATTGTAAAACATTTTAAGCACGACGCTTCCTATCAACTATTCCTTTTGACTTCGCAACATGTACATGTCACGTGCACCAAGGGAGATCAAACCCCAGCTGGCCAACTCCAAGGCCAGCGCCAATATAGTAAAAGTAAGTCACGTCATTGCTTACACCGTTTGTAATCCTGCACAGAAGCAGACGCCGGCATGCAAGAGTTTCCCCTTAAGCGAGAAATGGATACCGTCTGCAGAGCATCCAAACAACTCCGTCACCACCCCGCCAAGAAATCGCAGCAGTCGCCGCCTGACTGAATCCGAAGGGTGGCGCCCAAAGATAATCGAAGGCACTCGAGAGACCCCGGCTAGCACAATATAAGGCCGTGCGCATGGCAGAAACGTCAGTTGGCGAGGCAGATTGACTTAGAGCCACCCAGTGCTAGGACNGACGCCGGCATGCAAGAGTTTCCCCTTAAGCGAGAAATGGATACCGTCTGCAGAGCATCCAAACAACTCCGTCACCACCCCGCCAAGAAATCGCAGCAGTCGCCGCCTGACTGAATCCGAAGGGTGGCGCCCAAAGATAATCAAAGGCACTCGAGAGACCCCGGCTAGCAAAATATAAGGCCGTGCGCATGGCAGAAACGTCAGTTGGCGAGGCAGATTGACCTAGAGCCACCCAGTGCTAGGACTCTCTACCAAACCCCTCCTAAATGAGGAGCCTACACTGCCAGTTCTTCCAGTANCTAGAGCCACCCAGTGCTAGGACTCTCTACCAAACCCCTCCTAAATGAGGAGCCTACACTGCCAGTTCTTCCAGTATCTCGCATTAGCAACATTCGTGCTAAGGTCTCTCTACTACAGCCACAGTCCACCCGAGGACACTCTTAAGAGCTTCCAAAAATCTACCTGCACTTGCTACCTCCGACGTATTTCTCTATCCGTGCAGCCAAAGAGTGATTGCTACACATGACACTTGCCGTCAAGTTTACCACACCCGGCACAAACACCACAAGTAGTACCCCGGGTTCCTCGAGGACTAACAGCCCCATTTAGGGTTTTCTTGATTTCACGACTACTTAAATGATGCTCTCATCTGCTCTTTAAGCTGACAGGCCCCTCCACCTGTCTAACCCAAAATACAAAGTCAGTTGAACACCTAGTGTGTGTAAAGGTAAGAGAAAGTACAGGTCACTGTGTTCTATTCCCATGACAGTAAAACACGTATTCCGGTTACAATCTATTTTCCTTGCTCTTAAGTGAATATGTACCCTTTCCCCCAACCTATTATGTGTCACTCTAGAAGGGAGTGGAAGGGGAACGCGGATTGGCAACAGCTTAACAACGTAGAGTTGAACTACGGGCAGCCCCTAACCAGCTCTGCGAATACATCTCATACACCAAAAAGTTGATGGTCACACTTACTGTGGATCAGGTACGAGAAGGTACCTGGGGTGCACGTACGGTAGAGTACCAACTTCTAGAAAGACACAAAACGAAGCATCTGGGCCAACCAAGTCAGTTGACCCACTCCTTCCAGAGCGCATAAAATCGCCGGAGGGGGTGCCAAACCTGACAAGGTTTGAACCAGGAACTTCTGTCTTGACATTTAGTGGATTCTTAGGTCACTATACACCCTGCCAACCACTTTGGCCTCCCGATGATGATTCCCTGAGCTGCTCACCCAGTGGTAAAGCTTCTACGTTGTGGGGTTACTCTCTCACTTCGAGTGGTAACGCTTGTCGATCTGACAACCCTCGAGATGTCACCAGTCATGACGTCAGCTCCTGTCAACTTAGTCCCTGCCAACCCGCAGACCCAAAAATAGCCTGAGAACACCTTCCCAGCCGCCAGCTCCAGCAGCCGAAGCCCTTGTGAGAGGGTCAGAGCCATCAACTGCCCCACAGTGTCAATGTCTGTGGTAAGTAAGAAATCCCATGCGTTCCCGAGCATCTCCTTGCCCTTACGGACTTTGGTCCCAGCTGGCAACTGACACGCCCTACTCTATTTAAGGGACGCGAGGCAGTTGCCAAATAGTAGAGACGTCTCCTCAGTAGGGTCCACCAAGAACCTGCGCTCCTGACTAGCGCAAAACAAAAACCTACTGGACGTGACGCCCCATTCCCTGACTGTCATGCATCACATTTCTCAGTTTAATTCTCTCTTCCAGCATATTTAATTTGCTTTTTTTCAAACACATGTTAGAAGCACATGTCATGGAGCCTTCTAGAACGAGCAGCAAGTGTTGGCCTGAGTGCATGGTCCGCATTGGACGTAGTGTTCACTGTGGTCGCTGTCGCGCCAAAACTGCTTCAAACCTCACTACTGCCATGTGGCATTCAACTAGGCATACTTGGTCCCTCATCCAACATACGTTAACGGGTACAGATAAGAGATATATATTCTGTAAACTCCAAAAACAGAAAGATACAAAATTTGCCATTTGCCTCTTTGTGGTTTGGTAAATTCTCTTTCGTTTCACATTTACAAAAGAATTNAGAAAGATACAAAATTTGCCATTTGCCTCTTTGTGGTTTGGTAAATTCTCTTTCGTTTCACATTTACAAAAGAATTAAGATGGTACTTGTACTGCTGTCAACACTTAAAAAATCTAAGTCGACACACGAGGATCAATGGCAATGCAAGTCAACAGTGAGAATCAATTGTTTTCAATATTAACGTAAACAATATAATGAACGTGACTTTGGATTCCACATGATGTTTTACATGTTGTATTGGGGTGAAGNAGTCGACACACGAGGATCAATGGCAATGCAAGTCAACAGTGAGAATCAATTGTTTTCAATATTAACGTAAACAATATAATGAACGTGACTTTGGATTCCACATGATGTTTTACATGTTGTATTGGGGTGAAGAAAACCTGATATTTGTTGGAAATGGTTAAAAAAAATTAATAACCTTACATAAAGTTCATGTACTGAAATTTAATTAATCCCATCGTGGAAGACACATGGCAAAATAATCTGTTTTGTATTTACAGTGGAACCGCATTATAACGATAGTCGACAATGGCAAAATAAATTATAGCTATGGCGAGTTATCGTTATAACAAAATTTACCGTGCCCCGTAACTTTTTTTATTGTATTTGCCTTTGTAGATTCTGTATTAAAAGAATGCAGTTAACTACATGTATGCAGCGACAAGTTAATACAAAAAATCTAGGTCTGACAGCGGGCATTATGTAATGACCAGCAGACCTGACTTTGCTTCCTCCTCCATTCTTCTTCCCCTCCCCCTAATTTTTGGGTTGCGGGAGGGAGTTAGTTGCCTACAAATCAGCACGCTACTCCACTCCTTGTTTCTCTCTTTTACCTACCTCTTCTCCTGTTTTGCCCCCCTCCACGCCCCCCTAAGCTAAACATGTCTCTCGCCCCTCTGTCCGCTTCCTTTCTTCTCCTGTCACCACTCCCTTTCTTATTCATGTTACCGATCAATAAATTCCTCCAAGTCTTCTTTGTTTCCATACGAGACAGAGGATTGCCAAACTCTCAGGTAGAGAAAAAGGGAAGAGGCAACGTTTTTTTGACGGGTGACATTCCAGCAAGTCACCGCGTAAAAGAAAAGGAAGACGGTTGGTAGTAAGAAGAAAAAAAATCTCCCTCCGCAGTTGTTGCAGTTCTTCTTTTAACTTAATTAAAGTATTTACCAAAAATATCACAATCACCACGCATTAATGTAAAAGAAGAATAATTTGTTACATACTAACAGGTGCCACAAATTGTTGGTGCAATTTTATTTTTTTAAAACATTCTTTCTGGTGCTTGTTGCAAAAATCATGGTGCACACTATACACAAGTAAATACGGTATCATAAACAATGTAGCATTTTCTAGCAACTGTTAAGACGTAATCATGCTTTTCCCCTTACACGCCTTGCACGTGGCGATGCGATGCGATGACCTTGCAAGCGGCAGAGTCTTCCTACCCCCACAGACTAACAAAGGCTGGCTCGCGCGTGGCAAGTGGGCGAATGTCACTTGCGATACGACGTGTTTAAACATTTTAAAAATAAGAGTTAACAAATTTTTGTATTGCTATAGCGAAAGGTTTCCTTAACAGATTTGCGTTATACGAAATAATTACCTTTCAAATTATAGGGAAAATGAAGGTGCCTTTAAAACTGTCGTAATAGCAGGCATGAACCTACAGGCCATACTCGTTATAAAGTGCTTCCACTGTAATTATTGTAACCCTAAGTTTTGTATTCTAACATGAAAAATTTTTTATACTTTCCAAAGTGTATTTGGGCGGAAATTGAAAATCTTACATTACAGTGATAGATAAGATAATGTGAGGAAGATTATAAAATAATTTTCCTATATTACAAATTTTAATATTTAGTGAATAACCTAGTCATTTTATAAATAATATTTTCTTATGTTCACAATGAAGCATACTTGATGAACTACATACTTGTATATGTAAAAATGCAATGCTGCTGTTCTAATTAATATTTAAAAAATAAGTAAAACGACTGTAATACCCCATGTATCATTACTTCAACTTTACGGAATAGGATATGCTGATTTCTGGCATGATTAATTTGATGCTAGCAACAAATTGATGATACAATGAATAAAGTATGCCTTTAGAGGTGTTTGGGCCCATTGGCTGAGCTAGGATTTCTCTGATCTTCCTTATATAAGGAGGAGGTGCAAGGCGAAATGCTGTCTTAGTATGATTCCTTATGGGGACGTGATCTACAGCTGCTGGACGAAATAGGTGACGGGCAAATGTTTGCGAGGCACACAAGTTTAGTCGCTGAACTGAAAGCAAGTTGGTGGCTGTGGAGACACTATCAGGCAGAAGTTTCAGCTGCGCCAGCGGTGGGGGCGACAAGCATCTCAGAACTGTAATGGCTGTGGTGGTTTAGTGGTTAGACTGCTCGCCTCCCACCAAATGGAACCGGGTTTAATTCCCGGAAGCGTCGCCCTCGGATTTTTGCATTTGGGAATCATGCCGAGCGATGCCGCTGGTCGTGGGTTTTCTTGGGGATCTCCTGATTCCCCCACCCTTGAATTCCGGCGCTGCTCTATCCTCACCTCGCTTCACTCTCATCAGTTCTCAAGACCTCTTTAAGAGCCACCTGAATCTCTTCACTAACTCTGAACTGACATCAGGATTTTTTTGAGTTAGGTGCAGAAGGCACAGAGTTCCACACTGAGGCAGGGGTATATATGGCGTGCCCAACAATCACCACCTCCTCTCGCTCACATATGTGGATCCTGGCGGCATCAAACGCTAGCTCACCAGAGTACATAGTTTGGGTGCTGTGGATTTTGTTAGCCTTTTTCTGGCATGCATGGTTATGATACATTGGAATAACTGTGGTTACAAAGGAATGCAAATTCAGAGATGTTACATAAATTAGGGGATAAATAAACAAACAGTAAAGAATTAACTATTTTAAAGGTTGAAGTGGGTGTACTGTATGCACGTGCACAGCCGTCTCTAGCATGTTACCAGCTGGAAGGTACGCTTTACAATTGATGGTGATCTGGCCTATAGCGGTTCGTGAGCGTCATTACATGCTACTATCCTCAATTTATCATCATTCTTGCAGCGTTCCCCATGCTAGGTATATATGGTTCTCGGTAGGGATGCAAATTTCTCATAAAATTTGTGCGCCAGAAAAAAAAACTATTTTTTTCAGCATTTTTTTTTTTAAAGGAAATTTTGGAAAAATTCAAACACAATTAAAGACAGGTTTTAAAAAAAAATGTTATGCATTTGGATTTTTTGTTTAGAAAACTTGAAGTAACGTGGTAAATTAACCATATTACCACATTGATTCAAGTTTTTTCAAAATAAGACTGTAATTTTGTATCATTCTAAAAAAAATTTTTATAGAGAGTTATGAAAAATTTTGTAAAATTATTTGCTTTGAACATAAAAAAAAATTCTGAATCAGAAAGTGAATGTGACGGTGATTCTGGATGAAGGCATGAATGAACTCTCTTTGTCAGATGAAAATTGACTTTGTGTAAAATTTTTTGTTTTGTAAAAATTTTAGTGACGAACAGCTTAATTCTATCGGCGTCACGTCACGTTACATCACATCACAACAGTGCCTGATGTTTAAAAATATATTATAATAGCTTTGTATTTTCATTTGTAAAATTTGTAGTAACTAGTAAAGTACCCATATTACTACAGTGTTTTACATTTTAAAAAAAACTTTGTTTTGGGTCATAAAAACAACCATTTTTTTTTTTTTNTTTGCATTTTCATTTGTAAAATTTGTAGTAACTAGTAAAGTACCCATATTACTACAGTGTTTTACATTTTAAAAAAAACTTTGTTTTAGGTCATAAAAACAACCATTTTTTTTTTTCCTCAAAGTTTCCCATTTTGTTTTTGCTATTGTCATCTCTAGCTCTCGGTAAGCGGGATGACCAGCTTTTTGTCTGAGAATCATGTTGACCCTGCATGATTGTTGTCTTCGAGTCTCTGGGGTCTTAGAGAAGTCCTAGCGCCACAGTGGTGCTAGAAGGTGATGTTGCCAGCACTAGACACTAAACATTGGCAAGAGGCAGGAGCGCCCTCCACTGGGGACATGGTTCGAGTCAACGCGATGGTCGTGTGTGCAACTGGAAGTACTTATGTGATTGATCATACATAAGGCAAAGTGGGTAGGGAAGATGTGAAACGAAAGAGAATTTACCAAACCACAAAGAGGCAAATGGCAAATTTTGTTTCTTTCTGTCTTTCGAGTTTACATAACATATATCTCTTATCTGAACCCGTTAACGTCTGTTGGATGAGGGACTAAGTATGTCTAGGTGAATGCCACAGGGCAGTAGTGAGGTTCGAAGCAGTCTTGGCGCGACAGCGACCACAGTGAACACTACGTCCAATGTGGACCATGCACTCAGGCCAACACTTGGTGCTCGTTCTAGAAGGCTCCATGACAAGTGCTTCTAACAAGTGTTTGAAAAAAATCAAGTTAAGTATGCTGGAAGAGCGAATTAAACTGAGAAATGTGATGTATGGCGGCCAGAGAATATGGGCATCACGTGCAATAGGTTTTTGTTTTGCGCTAATCAGGAGCACAGGTTCTTGGTGGACCCTACTGGGGAGGTGTCTCTACTATTTGGCAACTGCCTCGCACAGGTCCCTTAAATAGAGTCGGGAGTGTCAGTTGCTAGCAGAGACCAAAGTCCGTAAGCGCAAGGAGATGCCTCCGGGCATCGGGAACGCATGGGATGTCTTGCTTACCACTGGCATTGGCACTGCAGGGCAGTTGATGGCTCTGACCCTCTGACAATGGCTTCGGCTGGAGCTGGTGGCTGGGAAGGTGTTCTCAGGCTATTGTTGGGTTTGCGGGTTGGCAGGGACTAAGTTGGCCGGAACTGACGTCATGACTGGTGACATCTCGAGGGTTGTCAGATCGACAAGCGTTACCACTCGAAGTGAGAGAGTACCCCCACAACGTAGAAGCTCTACCACTGGGTGAGTACCTCAGGGAATCATAATTGGTAGGCCAAAGAGGTAGTATGGGAGTGTCATGAAGTAAAGATCCACTAAGGGTCGAGTGGCCTGTCGTCTTTCTGGGGGGAGGGGGGGGTGTTAAGCACCTGAAGGCTGGTGTGGGCTGATTGCTAAGGGGCTTAAGGGATGCGAGAACAGCAACTGTCCTTCCTGCGTTTCTCCTCCTTCCTCAATGATGGACGAATGTCATGAGCAGGTAGGTTACTGTGGTTCATGATGTAGAGAGCGGCGGGCAACAGTCCCCTAGCGAGAATGAGACAGAAGTTCCTGGTTCAAAACCTTGTCAAGCCTGGAGACCCCTCCGGGGAGTTTATGCACTCTGGAGTGAGTGGGTCAACTGACTTGGTTGACCCAATTGCTTCGTCNCTGGAGACCCCTCCGGGGAGTTTATGCACTCTGGAGTGAGTGGGTCAACTGACTTGGTTGACCCAATTGCTTCGTCAAGTGTCTTTATAGTAGTTGGTACTCTACCATACATGTAAACACCAGGTACATTCACGTACCTGATACAAAGAAAGCTTAACCGTCAACTTTGTGGTTTACGAGATATATTTGCAGTCCTGGTTAGGGGCTGACCGTAGTCCCACTCTACGTCGGTAAGCTGTTGGCAATCCGCGGTCCCCTGCCACTCCCTTCTAGAGTGACATATAATAGGTTAGGGGAAAGGGCCCACAATCACTTAAGAGCAAGGAAAATATATTTTAACCGGAATACGTGTTTTACTGTCATGGGAATAGAACACAGTGACCTGTACTTTCTCTTACCTCTACACACACTAGGTGTTCAACTGACTTTGTATTTTGGGTTAGACAGTTGAAGGGGCCTGTCAGCTTAAAGAGCAGATGAGAGCACCATTTAAGTAGCCGTGAAATCAACAAAACCCTAAATGTGGCTTTTATTCCTCAAGGAAACCCGGGGTACTACATGTGGTGTTTGTGCCGGGTGTGGTAAACTTGACTGCAAAGGTCATGTGAAGCAATCTCTCTTTAGCTGCACGGATAGAGAAATACGTCGGAGGTAGCAAGTGCAGAGCTCTCAAGAGAGTCCTCATGTGGACTGTGGCTGTAGTAGAGAGCCCTTAGCACGAATGTTGCTAAGGTGAGATACTGGAAGAACCGGCAGTGTTGGCTCTTCATGGAGGAGGGATTTGGCAGAGAGTCCTAGCACTGGATGACTCTAGGTCGATCTGCTTCGCCAACTGGCGTTTCTGCCGTGCGCATGGCATTATATTGTGCCAGCCGGTGTCTCTAGGGTGCCTTCGTAAATCTTTGGGCGCCACCCTTCGGGTTCGGTCAGGCGGCGACTCCGCTGCAATCTCTTGGCAGGGCGGTGACGGGATAGTTTGGCATCTATGTATGCGGAATACATTGCTTGCTCAGGGGAAAACTCTTGCATGCCGGCGGCTGCTTCTCTGCAGGATTACAAATGCCGCAATGAGTTGACTTACTTTTACTATATTGGTGCTTGTCTTGGATGCGGCCAGCTGGGGTCTGATCTCTCTCGGGGGCACAATAACGTGACTTACTTTTACTATATTCGTTCTGTCTTGGAAGCGGCCAGCTGGTGTCTGATTTCCATCGAGGGCACGTGGTGCGCATGTGATGCAAAGTCAAAAAGAATAGTTGATAGGCAGCATTGTGCATCAAAAGTTTGACAATAATTGCTTCCTTGACTTGTAGAATAGATTGATACATATGTAAAGAGTCCGGTTGTATTTGGCGAAAGTGTCTTGTTGTATTTGGCGTGACAGTATATTAGGAGAGAGCACTAGAGGCTGAGACTGTGTATGTGAGACTGAAAGTGCCCGTGGCACTTAAACCCCTTCCCTTCACATGAAACCATTAGTAAATGCCTCAGGTATGATGTCTGTCTTTGCCATCTTGGAATCATAATGCGTTAGAGTTCAAAATCATGAAGACGCGTCAATACGGCACACACACCATGGTAAACAACTTTGTGGTAAAGGTTAAATCAAAGCTGTACGAATAACTATCATCGCTGCTTACAAAATGTTATGTTGGAAGTCTTCTTAGTTCAGATATGTTGGAGTTCGAAATTCATTTAGATGCTCATCTAATGAAAATTCCTGCTCTCAGATATGTAACTGTATCAGAACATTAATCTGGGTGGCTTTATTCGCTGTTCGCAACCATAGCTACTAAACCATAACATTTTGAAGTAGCCTTAAGTTAACGCTAAGGTAAACTGCAATACATTATTCTGAGTGCAGGTAACTACCTCAATTCTGAAGTTTATGACCTATTTAAAGGAATGCCACACAATTATGCCCGAAGGCTGGTTATTACGGGAACCACACATAACTTAGAAAATCACAACTTCGAACACTTAAATAAATCCACACAAGTTAGAACTGTCATAACTTAGAGCATGTCATAACTTAATAAATTATAACTTATAACTGTCGTAACTTTGAAAATTACAACTTAGAACAGTTGTAACTTNCGAAGGCTGGTTATTACGGGAACCACACATAACTTAGAAAATCACAACTTCGAACACTTAAAAAAATCCACACAAGTTAGAACTGTCATAACTTAGAACATGTCATAACTTAATAAATTATAAGAATATTGACAGCATTGAAACTTTTAATGTTGAATCTTGTCTTGTAACTTAAAAAGTCAAAACTTAGAACTCTCATAACTCAGAAACAAACATAGAAACATGCATTGCAGAATCACATACCTTAGAAACATCGTAACTTAGAAAGTCATAACTTAAAACTATCACAATTTAGAACAATTGTATGATAGAAAAATGCAACCTAGAAACACACAATGCAGTATCNCATAACTTAAAACTATCACAATTTAGAACAATTGTATGATAGAAAAATGCAACCTAGAAACACACAATGCAGTATCACATAACTTAGAATGTGATAAGTGGCGTTATATGTATTTTAAAATGTTAGTAGGGAGATTTTTCTACTATACTGTCTTTTCATTCTGCTCTATTGTCTAGCGAGAACATTTTTACTTTTACAATTGGTTTATNGATTTTTCTACTATACTGTCTTTTCATTCTGCTCTATTGTCTAGCGAGAACATTTTTACTTTTACAATTGGTTTATTTTGTAATGTATGGATGCCTTTGTCAGCATGAATGGAACTGAAAACNAGAACATTTTTACTTTTACAATTGGTTTATTTTGTAATGTATGGATGCCTTTGTCAGCATGAATGGAACTGAAAACAATAGACGAAATTTCGTGGTTGGATTGGTAACATGCTAGTCACTAGCGTTTACAACAAATGATTTCATTCACAAACTAAAAGGAATGAATGTCCAAACATTACAGTAAAAGCATGGTTTTTGCCATGGGTTTGTTTTATTGTCTTTTGCAAAAATAGCATATTTTAAAAAATAATGCCATGAAATGTTTTTTACTGCTTGTGAAACATTCCTAGAATGTTAAGGATATGTTAAAACATTATTATAACATCTATCTGAATAGTTTAGTTTGTATGAGCCGATAAATAAAGTACCAATTTGAATGACTATCCTTAAAGGTTATTAATTTAAGGCAAAAATAGATTCTGCATTAAATGCGTAGATCCAGTATCATAAAATGCATTGTCATCAACTACGTATTATGTTTTTAATATTGTGGTGAAGTTACATTCATATCTGTTTATACATTTAGTTTTTAGAAGCGAAAAGTGATTTTTTTCGTAAGCAGAAGAAGAGGTCTTAGCAAATGTTAGTGTTATTTGCATTAGAACTGCGTGGGTGGACAAATTTTCACAAATCTAGCATCGCGTGACAAATATTAGTGTGGAAGTATTCCATAATAATTTGATTTAGTTATGTTCAGCCATTGGGTTTCAAGAAAATTGTTTTTGTTATGGTTTGTACTTGTAATGTAATAGGAACGCCCGCCATTTGGTTCTGTGTTGTCTTGTATTAAAATATTAATTTGTGAAGTACAGTATTTGTGTAATATAATCCTACTCATAAATGTTGTTAAACACTATTCTTAAGTCATTTTACGATTGTTTACGACACATTGTGTTCTGCAAAAAAGGAGTAAAAACACCATATCTAAAAGTACGTCTTTCTTTAATGGGCGAACGTTTCAGCTGTAACACTTTTTAAAGGTGATTGTTCAAAATGTCTTTGCAATGTTTTCATAATGGGAAAAAGAATGTTTAAATTTTTTTGCTATTTTACTTGTGACATAAATATAACATTTATTATGTCCTCGGAAGTGTTGACCACAGTTAAAGGCATTAAATAGTGTCTAAACACGAAAAGAATTAAGAACATCAATCAATATTCATAAGCAATATTATTTGCTGAAATAATTATATATGTGTTTATACTGCTAATTAGCACATCACTAACATAAACTGCACACAAATTAAACTGATATACTTTCGCCATCAGCTGGTGCGTCAAGTGGTGGCCATATTATTTTAATGACGTAAAGTCTGTAGGAAGGTTCATTAAAGGCAGGGCCCTTGAGTAGTTTTGTAGGGATCTGACACGTATATTTTGAAGTACAGCGCTTTGAAAAGCCATTGTTACCCATTTCGGAATACTGAAAAATAGTGTTTCTAATATATGTGGTATCTTGAAAGCACTCAACAGCCCTCGTCTGAAGTGTGTGTTCTTTTTGTAGATTAGCACATTAGATGCACATTTAACAGTTTCATGGAAAAAAACAAGTACTTCAAATAATCTGCAACGTAGTCAAGCACCAGGTAGGCAGGAGACTTAATAGGCATTTAGTAAAAAAATCTGACACTACCTGCTTATGAATATTGATTGATGTTCTTAATTCTTTTCGTGTTTAGACACTATTTAATGCCTTTAACTGTGGTCAACACTTCCGAGGACATAATAAATGTTATATTTATGTCACAAGTAAAATAGCAAAAAAAATTAAACATTCTTTTTCCCATTATGAAAACATTGCAAAGACATTTTGAACAATCACCTTTAAAAAGTGCTACAGCTGAAACGTTCGCCCATTAAAGAAAGACGTACTTTTAGATATGGTGTTTTTACTCCTTTTTTGCAGAAGACAATGTGTCGTAAACAATCGTAAAATGACTTAAGAATAGTGTTTAACAACATTTATGAGTAGGATTATATTACACAAATACTGTACTTCACAAATTAATATTTTAATACAAGACAACACAGAACCAAATGGCGGGCGTTCCTATTACATTACAAGTACAAACCATAACAAAAACAATTTTCTTGAAACCCAATGGCTGAACATAACTAAATNCTATTACATTACAAGTACAAACCATAACAAAAACAATTTTCTTGAAACCCAATGGCTGAACATAATTAAATCAAATTATTATTCCCACAGTCGCAGCCAGAGCTGTTAGTCATTCCGTTTTGGGAAATATATATGGAAAACTTACCATGGTCTGTTTACAATCTATTAAGTATTACTTATGTTGCTCAATGCAGTTGCAACAGTTCCTAGGGATACAGTTGTAAATTGTTTCCTTACACCTTCAATAGGTTTGTGATGTTTCCAATTAACTCTTAAACATGTAATAAATGTTAAAATTCAGTTTGCCTTGAGTGGTCATCATATTAATAGCTGGTTTTCTAGATTTCAATCTTGACCTAAGAACTACTGGGATTTCTTCATTTATTAACTTAGGATTTTCTCAATTTTGCTTGGCGCATGGAGCAGAAATTTTTATAACAACTTAAAACTTGTTTCTTCCACTTTTATAACCAATTTAGAGATTTATATGGAGAGAACTNCAGAAATTTTTATAACAACTTAAAACTTGTTTCTTCCACTTTTATAACCAATTTAGAGATTTATATGGAGAGAACTGCCTTAAATGGAGAGATCGGATTTCAAATACACATACCAATAAAGAGTGTAAATACAAAATATCAAAGTTGCAAACACCGTTGGAGGAGCAGTTATAGTAAGGAAGCTTGAGCCGAGAGATGTANGTAAATACAAAATATCAAAGTTGCAAACACCGTTGGAGGAGCAGTTATAGTAAGGAAGCTTGAGCCGAGAGATGTAATCTCACCTGTAGAGGCTCTGCTCAGACACAGTGACAGCAGGTAACTGACTGGCCCTGGTGACCTGCGTGCCTTGTCTCACGAGTGGCTCAGTTTCACTGTCTTCCTGTATGCCGCTGCTCCTGCAACACCCACTTGCTAGTCAAAACTGCAATCTACATAGCCCATTCACCTAGGCTCACATCATGACCTCCTTCATGCCACACAAGCCATTGAGGAAAGATATACACTAGAGCAGCCATGGGATAGGGAGAAGTCTGACCAGTTTTTTATGTTAGTTCTTGGGATGATTTAGAGGAGCACTAGTGTTCTCAACTGGGAGTTAGTAGGCAGCAGACGACACAGTAGTCAAAATACCTCGCCACCCGTGCGGTGTTGCCAGTTCCACAGCTGGCAAAAGTAGGTAATCACCCTGGCCTCGGCACACCCATGTGTTCGTTCACGTTCTGCTTAAGGCGAGCCTGTCACACGCAAGTTATTATAATTCGTTACAGCTGTGAATACCCAACTCATGATTTACTAGTGGTGATCATGTGTTTCATGTCTGACATGGAATTCTGTATTTGCGGAAAGTTGCAGCNCCAACTCATGATTTACTAGTGGTGATCATGTGTTTCATGTCTGACATGGAATTCTGTATTTGCGGAAAGTTGCAGCAATATTAACTTCTGTTTGTTTTATTATTTCTGCAAAAATAATATATCATAAATATTTAAGGGTTACTGTTTCTAATTCTAATTTATTATTTTACTATACTTTAGGTGTTCATGATAAAATACGAGTACTGGCACTTACTGTCACAAATTTGATATTAACTATGAATTATGTCGTACATCATAGTAGCGTATTCAATCTATTATTATGTAAAAGGAAATTGACAGGAAATGATTGATCACTAGTCGAGAAATATGTGTTAGATGCACAAAGGTCTACAATGTGACTCAGTANTTATTATGTAAAAGGAAATTGACAGGAAATGATTGATCACTAGTCGAGAAATATGTGTTAGATGCACAAAGGTCTACAATGTGACTCAGTATTTACAGTTTGGGGTTGTGATCTACTACAAAGGTGACTGTTCGTACAAATAATCAGTACATTAAATTTGCAGATTCAAGTGTCATTAAGGCTGTGTCTGAACCTAGGAATGGACATATGTATATAAGCATATTCCATTCTGCTCGATACTTGATATATTCAGACACGCATACATATTTTCATCCATTACAGCAACTAGTCAGCTGATAAGATTCTCAACAATAATTTTGACAGCATACAAATAACTGAATCTGTGCTGGAACGTAGGCGCATAGATTTAAAATTATCAACACAGNAAATAATTTTGACAGCATACAAATAACTGAATCTGTGCTGGAACGTAGGCGCATAGATTTAAAATTATCAACACAGTAGGAGCTGTTAATAAATCATAAACATTTTTTCAAGAAAGGAATGAATAATTATTTGACACAGTAATCACAGTTATTTATGACGTATTGTTAAAACTGGTGAAAACCAGAGAAAAATATTATTTTAACACAAATAATAATATGAATAATAATAATTTTTGAATTTTGATCTAACTTTTACACTTATCCATGCCTTGCCTTGTAAAAAATTGATAGTGTTCTCACTGTCCTGCAAATTAACTAAAAATCCATTGCCACGCCCAGTTTATAACATATCATGCAGAAAACTGGTTGTGTTTATCCCGGCTCTTCTAATTCATTAAAGGTTAAAGAAAACTTTTCTGAGTGGTTTTTTTTTTCAAAAAAACGTCATTACATCTGCTGAATGTGTGACGCAGTTCTTTCCTAAAGCAATCCTGAGAATGTGAAAATATTTCAACAACGCCAAAAAATGTAATTTAAATGGCAATTTAATTTCGCAGTTTCCCACAGTAATTTAAGCTTTTCAGTAGGCGCTTATACTTGGAAAAGACTTAACGGTCCTTCAAACAAAGAATTATTTATTGCTAACGTGACATGACCATCAAATCGACTCGCGTGTCTGGTCTTGCTGAGAAAATTAAATNCAAAGAATTATTTATTGCTAACGTGACATGACCATCAAATCGACTCGCGTGTCTGGTCTTGCTGAGAAAATTAAATCGAATTCTTTGAAACTAGATGTTTTGTCTTGACCAAACTAAGCGCGTGATTTAGCCCTAAGTAGGCCAAAATCATTCAAGCTGTTATTTCACATATCTTGTAATTATACCTTCAAGTGACAACAAAAAATATCTATGAACGATAATGAATGTGTCCACACAAATTGTGNATATCTTGTAATTATACCTTCAAGTGACAACAAAAAATATCTATGAACGATAATGAATGTGTCCACACAAATTGTGCTGTAAAAAATGTTATGTTAAGTTACTACCCTCCATACCAAACTTTATAAAAATAAATATTAAGAATAATAATTATGAACTACATATAAATTGCTTTTCAAAATAGTAGCCTATGGGCTGTAAGGCACGAGACGTACATACATTCATTTCCCTGTGTGTGCGCGTATGTCATTNTCAAAATAGTAGCCTATGGGCTGTAAGGCACGAGACGTACATACATTCATTTCCCTGTGTGTGCGCGTATGTCATTTCCCAAGACCTGTAAAACATTTACGTACTTAGACGAATATGAACGCTGTACGAGTGTGCATCTCATTAAGCAGAAAACCTTATGCATACTGCAGGAAAAGGAAATTGATGATCACGTATNCGCTGTACGAGTGTGCATCTCATTAAGCAGAAAACCTTATGCATACTGCAGGAAAAGGAAATTGATGATCACGTATAAGGCTCAATTCTAACAAATATTTTTTTTTAAGTGACAATACAATTGCTGTCTGTATAAGATCCATGTTTACAATAATAAAGTGAATTAGTGGTAATTGTCAGAAAAGCTCGCAGATATGTGTGTTTACAGTTACAAGAGTGTAACACAGCACACAATTCTATATTCTATACAAAAATCTCGAACTCATAACAGTGCGAAAAAGTTGACACTGAAGTTATCCGTAATGTTAACACTAATGAACGCATGAAAACTAGACATAACAAAGAGAGTCGGAATATTCTACTTCAGACAACATTACCAAATATAATTATTTCTACGCTAAACATCAGTTGAATGCAATGACTCGGTGCCAATCGCTAATAGTTAAGCTAAGATTACTATAAAAAAATTATACATTGAGAATTATGCAGTAAGCGCTTATCTGCATTACGGAAACACGTCTTCTGTATTTGCAGTTTCCAATATGGTTTTAATTCTTAATTCTAGCCAATGGAAACTGATGCCAAGCCTTTTGTGTTGACCTTTGTTCCTAACTTTGTATATCACAACCATATTTAAGCGGATCATACTTCAAAGCAGACATTTTTTATCAGAGAAGCTTATTTTTGTGGACAAATATAATTGTTAACATGTGCACACACACGAGGTTCTAATATTGTTTATACTTACATTACTGTAAATAACTGTTTCCCACCAACAACACCGCCTGCGGTGTTCTGAGTGGTCATCGCCTCACAAGTTTCACTTATGATATAAAATACAACTATTTCTTTCAATGCCTAAGGAAATCCCAACAATGTACATGACCTGCTGATGTTCTCTGTGCCCCATATTTTGTTGAATGAAAAAATACTTTTCTCATTAACGACCACTTATTTTGTTTGCACGATTATACTATACAAACTAAATATATTTTATAACATGTAGGATCATCTTCATAATGAGGACTGCTAATTCATACAGCAAATTTAGTTTTGATTCGTTCAATGGGGGTATTTTCTCCTCTTTACAAGGATTCCCCTAGCACTTAACTGCGTTAATTTTAATATGTTAGTAAGATACTAGCAGTATGTAGAGTATCATATTTTCAAAACAGTATGACTTCTGATATTTAAAAGGGGTTTTATGAAGTTTCCGGTGCCTAAATTCTGCACGAGAAGGGAGTCCTTTAAGCCTGCAATACACGATACCTATTTCTGCTACCTTCTGTTATACCCATGGGCACAACAGAAGGCATACAAGTTTGTATAGCAGAAGAGAAGAAAGAATGCTGTAGTTCATAACCATACGTTACCTAAAGTGCTAACAGGAAATTTGAAATGGCAGGCAAAACAACTCGCAGGGAGCAGGGGTACTAATGCAACCAAATATTATATATAGGTGCTTGGTGGTGCACTCATAAGTACGAAGATTGTTTCTTTCCCCTGAAGACTGCATTTATTAAGGTTTATAAGTATGAGTATTATTAATGCGTGGGACATGATATGAGTAACGGCACTGCTTATGTATGGAAAACAAGGTAATGTATTCACATATGTGTATGACGGACATTTACTCCACTCATTAAAATATTAGCAAATTATTTGAACAGGGGCATANATGTATTCACATATGTGTATGACGGACATTTACTCCACTCATTAAAATATTAGCAAATTATTTGAACAGGGGCATAACCAGTACTTTGTCAGGGGGCGAGGGGGGGGATTTCATTTTTCTATTTTGGGACCAAATACAAAAACTGAAAAATTACAAATTAATACTTTAAAAATGATTTATAATTAATAGGCTATTATACAGATATGGAACCACAAAATGCTATAAACCCTTCATGTTCAGGGGGATCACACATTTCTTATATTAAAATAAAAGTTGTCATTTTGTTTTCTAATTTTATGTTTGCATATTTAATTTTTATTCTGGAAAAGGGGGGGGGGATATATATGCATCAATATTACCCCAAACCTTCCCCCACTAGCCGCAGTATTAACGTACCTTTAATGTAATAAAAATCAATCTTGTGCATTCCGTAATTTAACAAGCTTTTATGGTTATATGGACAAAAGAAGTCAAAACTATCACAATATTAAACTTAAGACTTTTATGAGTGCCTATTAACATAACTCATACTACACAGCTCAAATTATCTACTTTAGAAACCAATTAATTTAATTACCAAACAACCACAGCTAGTTGATTGTACTGTGCTGTTACTTACGCCTTATTGCTTTTAGAAAACCGATTCTGGAAATAAAAGTTTTCTAACAATAACATAAGTTATAAACAGAAATAATGTACGACAAAAAATTTTATAACACAAGCGAGACTTTAACTATAAGCCTAACATTATGTGGCACAAACCTGCACACCAACCCACTGAGCTACACACACAGCCTATAGAGGTGTCTGTAAGATAATGTATATACAGTTCCTAACTACACAGTTATTGCGTATTAATAAAGTTATCTTTATTGTTTTATTAGGGCTGTGTGAGTAATTTGCAACGTTTCCCATTTGCTACATGCACATTAAGTTTAATTTTGTACATACATATGTTTTACAGAACCAGTAATCTTTTCGTAAATGGATATATATACAACTTCAAGTAATTACTCGGGTGTCCGCAATCTTGTCTGTCCCAGCTTCATGGCCATAGCAGACATTCAGAAAATGTTCTACTGTTGTGGAGTTTGGTCTGGGAGCAACAGAGATGGAGTATGGGTGAGAGAGAGGGTAGATGTCACAGTAGCAACGATGCAGACTTCCCCACGCAGTCACCATGAAAATGAACTANGGACTAGCACTACGTAGTGTTCATACCAACAACTACAGATTCTTACCTGCTGGAGTGGTCAGAAACTTTAACCTGGGGAAGTCCACTCTAGGTATATCTTTACTCAATGCAGAAGCTGTTTACAATGAACTGAGTAGTATAGAATTTACTTTTCTGCCCATTTTGTATCTTACCAGGACATAAAACATTAACAATGCCATGAACCCAATGACCCTACTAGTGTTTCAATTAAGTGTAAATGTAGAATTATTAGGAACTTAAATGTGTTACCAAATCCTTACTCTAACAAACTAAGCTGAATGAAATCAGTGTAAACAAAACTATAAGTTTCAATTTAAATACAACATTAAAACAAGGAAATACTTTCCCTACATTGCTGCCAACTTTACTATGAACATACAAATTGTGTCTGTTAAAATATATGCAGTTAGAAGCAGGTATTGTTTACAAAACTTGATTTCAAAAGTATTCAACCAAACCACAAATGAGCTGCAAATTTTATTTCACTGCAAATGTTCTAAAAAAGTAGAAGTAGAAAAGTGCAAGACTCGTAAAATTGAGATCTATTAGGGAAATCCAGGGCTTTAGATCTCAATTGAACTTACTTTCAAAGTTTGAAAGAGTTTTATTGCATATCACAAATATGTTGTTGCAGTAACATGTGTATTTTCAAACCTGTGTTCTATAGCTGGTTGTCTATACCACTGCTAATTGCATCGTATGGTAAACAGATACTCCTTTTTTTGGAGGTTAGGTGGGCCTAAACCACACAGTATGGGGGCTAAACACGTCAGAACTGGCATGATAGAGAAGAGGGGGTGAGAAGGGCACAATATAGTTTTGTTCATGATTGTAAAAACATGCAGTTTACTAGTTATATATCCAGCTTGCCTCATTTTTTAAATGATTTAACTAACACATATGGCTTATAAACCCATTTATAATGTATGTGCCGATTACAGATGTACATCTGTTCCAAAATGGTTCTCGTAATACACAAATAAATTTAATGTTTTGCAACTGTATAAAGACCTCAAATCTTTACAATCACAGAACAGTAGAGAGTACACTTATCTTCCATGGTCAAACTAAAGTCAAAGTACAAAAGTGAGTGAACATGCAATCTTCAGCAAACAGTAAACAATGCAAACAAATGAGTAAACACAAGTGCCAAACTACAGAGTTCACCAATGTGTTACCGATTCAACTGTAAAAAAAACACTTCTTAACTTTGAGAAAGACAGTAGAAGATATTTTTCTAAAACCTTGAATCAGTGTTAGAATCAAATTGACCATTCATATATTAATTATTTTAGTATTTTAGTAGTGTTCATTTTGGATGCCATCAAAAGTCACTTGTTAAACAATGGTGAGATTTGGTAATTTAATATCATAGTAAGTTTCATTACATAATAAAACTAAATACTAAATTACCAAATATGTAACAATTTCAGTACACCTTTTAGTAAACTAAATGAGCCAACCTAACATGGCCTAAGATTAATAAAAAAATATGGTGAAAATCCAATGTAGTCTGTATTTACTGCCATGTGTGGTTGAACTTATAAACAAAATTTTTACTATTTCTGGATACAATATCTGTTGCAAGCATTTTCAAATGCTGTGGCACTTACAGCATTAGATTTGCGATAAACTGCATAAGAGGTCTATAAACTAGTATTTTTGAAATTAAATCAAATTTAAAAAAAAGCAAAATATTATTCCCAAATTTTGGAGATTTTTTGAATTAAATCACATATTTTCAAATTTCTTTAATTATGTTATTTGTTCACTTTTGTAAAAAAAAAAAATTAACACTTAATTTTTTAGTGCAGAATTTTAAATATACAGTAATATAATATTTAATTTAATTAATTTCAGCATATTTTTAACAAAAATTATTTATAGTATTTTACACTATTTGTAAGAAGGATATACAGGCAGTGATTGAAAAAAAATATTCAAATAGCTTTATTATATATAAATGATTGTAAGCCGCCACCAAAAACAAGCCAACCTCAAAGTCCTAAACACACTCAAAAAGAAAATAATACGAAACAGAATGAAAGCAGAATTTTTAATGTTCGAGCGTCCTCCATCAGCTGTGAATATGTGGAGAGTTTGTTGATCGAGCAGTGTGTTCTCAGCGCACATGGCGACAGCAGGGAAATATTGACATGTTGAAAGGGCACGAGAGGTGAATGAAGAGGCTGCACAAAGGAGAAGTGGGTGTGGATGTATGCGTGAATGCACATGCATGCGTGTGAAGGCATGGTGCCGCACTTGTTCACATCTCGCGTTAAAAGTAGGGATGGGGCTACCGAATCCTAGATTCACCAAATCCACCGAATCTTAGGCATTCAAAGATTCAGTTGATTTGATATGGAATTCGTGCAAAGATTAGGTTTTTTTTGGTTGTGTGGCAAAAATATTATTGTCTCCCCCCCTCACCACCTCTCCGAATTTCTTTTTTTAAATTTACTGGGGTTTACTGGAACATGAGATATTGTTTTATTTTATGAAGAAATAAATCTCTTGGGCATATAACTACACATTCATTATTCTTTTTTACAGTGTCATTCATCATGATGGTCAGAACTACGAATGTTTATAACAAATAAATTTAAAATAATGCATTGCAGTAAAAATACTGGTTAAAAATTTGCCATCTATTTTAAAACTGTGCAAACGTGTAAACAAAAACTCTATTAACTGCATATATATATATCGTACTTCCTGGAAAACTATTACAATTTATCTGTGTGTCTAGTGCAAATAATGGATGCGTGAACTTGATTTGGACCTGGTAGCCAAATATCAAAAACATTAGCCTTTAAGTGTTTGCATACTTAATTGTATGCTAATTTTTAAAGTGACATAGAAGTAAACAGAAAAAGTGAAGTTTGGGGGTATTTTAATGTTAAACAAGCACCCCCCCACCCCTCAATTATATCTGCAAAATTAGGTTTGGACCCATATCTAATTGAAACTAAAGAAAAGGACACAGAACTATCTCAAAAAAATTCAAAACTAAACGAGAATTAACATCAAAAGGTCATAAAATTATTCTGTATATTAATTTGCTCTGTCATGTTTGAAACTCCAGTAGTAGCACTGTGTGAATGTCAGTATTCTGAATGCTTAGGCAAGCTTGCTTCGCTTATAAGAGTAATACATGGATTTCCATACATAATATGCTGCTTCCTGGTGACACTTCATTCTTCTGCTGCTGTTCATCTGCAAGGTGCTTCTCCAAGTTCTGCGTATTTTGCCAACATTATGTAAAATAATTTACACAAACAAGTTATGCATTGGAATAAAATAATACTGCGTACAATGCATATAAATTGTAATAAATGTAAATATTACTTCTGAAACTTACAATGGCAATTATAACTTAAATAATATTTTTAAAAATGCTATTACGGTAATTTTAAGTGTCCATCGTGCTTGGTGAAATTAATTTCAAGAAATAATAATGTTATTTAATAAATATAGAAATTTACCAAATGTTTTTAATTACAACTTTTATAAATGCTTAGGCTACAATGTTTTAAAAATTCGGCAACATGTACTCTCTAAATTTGTATCAGCGGAAAACCTCTGATATGCAGTGAAATTAAACTACTGGAATCAGTAAAAATGGCTCCACGTAGAATCAGTGAAAAACCACACATTCCAATGAAACAATTTCACGGATTGATTAAGTTACAGCCAACTGTGTGTAGCGAATTCTGATAGTCACGGTTTNAAAGAAAAACCACTCATTCCAATGAAACAATTTCACGGATTGATTAAGTTACAGCCAACTGTGTGCAGCGAATTCTGATAGTCACGGTTTATATTTTGCAATTTGACGTATTTTCAATACTGAAGTAACAATCATTTTGTGGTGTACGAGGATTTGAACCCAAAGCATTCAGCTTATAGACCATTATCTTACAACAGTGTTACCCAGTGGATGTTAACTTCAGGAGGGAAAATATACTATGTACTATAATTATTTATAGAAAATTTATAGCTTTGAATCGCATGACTTTTCTTTTTGTTTTAGTTTAACTAGTAACATTAGGATTGTTAGAACAAATAGTATGTATGAATGCACTCACTTCACTATATTTTATCAACTTTAAGCCTTCACACTCACCGCTATGATTATTACGTGAAAACGAAATGGAAGACACAGATATTTAATGAAAAGACTGAATGTTTTTGTTGCCTTGTAAAATGGTATCATAAAAGACGAAGCACACATTTTAAAAAGTATGGTTGATGAATCAGTGGAAAATTTCAATGAATCAATGAGAAAAGGAAAATTGGCACTTTTTTGTTAATTCATCAGTTACAGCACTCTAAACAGCACACTTGCTAACAAGACAACAAACAGAGATGTAAAGAAGTATTCACAAAGAAGAATTACAATTATGAAATACATGTTTAAACGTCACCACCCAAGCAATTACGGAACAATTCATTGACAAAACACTTTGCATCTTTATACTGTATAATAGGTCTTCATATGACTTGTATCGAAGGTACACAAATAATAATGTCAAAAATGTTTGATAGAGGTCCTTTGTGATCAGACGTAAGTAAGTACATATACGCATAGAACACACAATGCTTCAAATATAAGTTAGCATTTGCTTTAATGTTATGTAGTTCGCATACATACAGGTTCATAAACAATGCAAAAATTGGCGAGTCAAGGAAAGAGGTGCACTCGGAGTAAGCCATATCACCAGTGATCTACATAGTTAAAAATCTTAATTTTGAANCATTCAGCTTATAGACCATTATCTTACAACAGTGTTACCCAGTGGATGTTAACTTCAGGAGGGAAAATATACTATGCACTATAATTATTTATAGAAAATTTATAGCTTTGAATTGCATGACTTTTCTTTTTGTTTTAGTTTAACTAGTAACATTAGGATTGTTAGAACAAATAGTATGTATGAATGCACTCACTTCACTATATTTTATAAACTTTAAGCCTTCACACTCCCCGCTATGATGATTACGTGAAAACGAAATGGAAGACACAGATATTTAATGAAAAGACTGAATGTTTTTGTTGCCTTGTAAAATGGTATCATAAAAGACGAAGCACACATTTTAAAAAGTATGGTTGATGAATCAGTGGAAAATTTCAATGAATCAATGAGAAAAGGAAAATTGGCACTTTTTTGTTAATTCATCAGTTACAGCACACTTGCTAACAAGACAACAAACAGAGATGTAAAGAAGTATTCACAAAGAAGAATTACAATTACGAAATACATGTTTAAACGTCACCACCCAAGCAATTACGGAACAATTCATTGACAAAACACTTTGCATCTTTATACTGTATAATAGGTCTTCATATGACTTGTATCGAAGGTACACAAAGTAATAATGTCAAAAATGTTTGATAGAGGTCCTTTGTGATCAGACGTAAGTAAGTACATATACGCATAAAACACACAATGCTTCAAATATAAGTTAGCATTTGCTTTAATGTTATGTAGTTCGCATACATACAGGTTCATAAACAATGCAAAAATTGGTGAGTCAAGGAAAGAGGTGCACTCGGAGTAAGCCATATCACCAGTGATCTACATAGTTAAAAATCTTAATTTTGAANCGAGTCAAGGAAAGAGGTGCACTCGGAGTAAGCCATATCACCAGTGATCTACATAGTTAAAAATCTTAATTTTGAAAATTGGCAATAGAAGTCGATACACGGTTCTAACTATTATTAAACACTTTTAAAAGAACAAATCTTTGCTCAAAAATGTGAGAACTAGGCACCCAACTGAAATAGGCAGTAGGGAGCTAATATAAATAATCGGAGTCATAAAAGGAAATTCCAGGATTATAGCAACACAGAAATCAACCAAATTGCAAGAACACAGTGGAAAAGAGGTACAACCCCACACCATTTGAAGAGTTATTAACAATGGATACTGTGCACAAATGCTAAGAAAGAAGCCAAACATAAGTAAGGTTAATATACAGATATATCTTCAGTTTCCAAATTCATATTTAGCAAAGGACTCTGAGATCTTGAGGAAGGTTATATTTTCCAATGAAAGTAAATTAAACATATTTCCAAGTGATGGGTGGATACTGGTATGACGGAAACAGAATACAGAAAAAGGGTCTGGAAAATATTCAACTTACTGTAAAACATGCAGGTATGGGGGTGCATGGCAGATTCTCGTTGGGGAGAACTTTATTTGTTGATAATATTATGGATAAACTTTCCTACAAAGATATTCTGCAACAAAAATTGGGGAAAAAGACGAAATATTGGGCCAAATCGACGACTTATATTTCCAACAAGACATTGACCCCAAGTAAACTGTGAAATGGATTGTCTACAACACACCCCATCACTATCAACTGACCTAAAAAAACTACATTTCCAGTCAAACACAATTAAACAAGGTGCTTCTACCAGAGTTAACAGCATTGGGCGAGATATTATTAGAAAACTGTTTAATTCAGAACTCAATATACTGATGGAAGTAGGTCGGAGAAAATGGAAGCCAACGAAGAACTGAGGGGTGAACACTTAACACTTTGCTAATATACGCTGATGTGCTTATAGTTATGAATGTTCAGTATTTATAAGAACTGGAGACAGATGATTTAGTCTTATGCAGTGATATNCTGATGTGCTTATAGTTATGAATGTTCAGTATTTATAAGAACTGGAGACAGATGATTTAGTCTTATGCAGTGATATTGTGGTTCAAATAGTCTGTTTTGTGTGTCATCTTGTACCTCACTAAAATTAAACATAGCTGATTTCCTACTTTCTGCCTTTAGGCAAAGCTCATGTATGAATTTCATTAATTGCCCTGTACCACTAAAGTTATACTTTTGNCCCTACTTTCTGCCTTTAGGCAAAGCTCATGTATGAATTTCATTAATTGCCCTGTACCACTAAAGTTATACTTTTGTCTGTGATCGTATTGTCGCCTCAACGCGCACCCTTAGTGGGAATGGCAGTTGGAGGGTGGGTCCAAGGTACTTCCCCCTAGGCCACAGTGAAGCAGTGGTCGCCACTCCTGCGGGGTTTTTCTTGGGTCCTATGTTGCTGGGTTTGGCCACTTCTATAATAGAGTGTTGTGTCTTAGGAGGCGCGCTTGCTAGCGATGGGCTAGTGGGTACCATGGTAAGGGTATAGGTGGGTGTGATATTAAGAGGTCTGGCTACCCTAGTGATATTGGTTGGCCGATCGAAGGTAGACTGCTTCTTCGGCAGCGTTGGCGGCAGTGGAAAAACTGCACATGACACTAACCAGATGAGCTTTAAACTTTAGCTGGACGAGATGGATGCAGACACTCTCTGACGTGCAGTCTCTTCCTTCCAGGTGTATACCTGGTTGGCACCTGAACCACTGCTCTTTAGAACCCCAGCCTGAGCTAGCCCCTGCTTGGCAGCTTTACCCCGCCAAGCCCTATGGTGAGGCATAAGGGGAGTGATAGACCAGATAGGCAGATAGTGGATGGCCAGTAAGGGGTAGAAACAGCCTGATGGAGAGTAGGGTGCTTGCTGGTGGATAGAGTAGGTGGCATGGCTAATGGCCTTGAGTCTAGTGGCTTGGTGAGCGGGATGTCGCTGGCAGATCCAAGTACAGTGAAATCCAGTACCTATGAGTAGGGCATTATTACGAGAATTCTGTACTTGCAGCAGTGACTTAATACACAGTCATATAGTATACTACCAAGGTTAAATTATCTGGTTACTGCGAGTGAGGTTCTATTTTGTATTTCCATTTTCACAAACGATTCGAATTCATTTTGATAAGTTGTATTTGCCTTTTAAAACAATGGAGGTAAATTAAAATCGATAAAATTGTGTAGAAAAGTGTGCATTTAGTATAGTTCATCTCGTAAAATGTTTATAGACCACAATCCTTGAGAAGTTACAAAATTGAAGTGCAGCAGATGTTGCAACGCCGCACACTTTGTCCGACTTGTAGGCAGCGAACAACCACGGGCTCACATCCTTTATCTACACCATACTATATTAGCATATTTACCGGTTGTGCTTTGCCTTTCTTTNAACAACCACGGGCTCACATCCTTTATCTACACCATACTATATTAGCATATTTACCGGTTGTGCTTTGCCTTTCTTTATGCATTGGTGCATACTTATAGCACGATGATTACTTGTGGAATTGTGCGTCTATTGTGGTTTTAATTGGCAAGTTCAAGTCGATGTAAAGCAAAAAGCATAAAATCTGCTAAAACTGATTCTCTAGCTAGTGCTGAGCAACTTAACAGATACGGAGAAAAAAGAAAGTCCAGAAAATACATAATAAATGCATGCTCCACCTAAAGTTTTTTCTTCATGGAATGTTTATTTTTGTTTGGCTGTTACGTGATGTTGAGTAAAATGTGAGTATTATTTAAACTGTACTTGCGGTGCAAGCATGTTAATAATAATATGATGCAATTGTAATTACTTATTTCATGTTTACACATATACAGCAGAAACCTTTAGTGAATAATTTTTGCTGCTGGATATCTGAATAAAAATGTAATACATATTGTAATATTAAAATCATGTTTTAATTATGGATCATGAATTCAGACGTAGTTATTTATTATGTAAGCACTAGCACACACAACCTAGATCAACTGTATTTGTAATTCACGCCATGTTTATATCGGCTGAGTCACCGTACAATTACTGTAAAATTAAAAATGTATTTTTTGTGATGAATCTGATATTACGAGTACTTGTAATTAAGAAATTTTTTCACACTTTTATGAACTCTCGTAGGTATGAGATTTCACTATAGTAAANTTACGAGTACTTGTAATTAAGAAATTTTTTCACACTTTTATGAACTCTCGTAGGTATGAGATTTCACTATAGTAAACTCAGGGTTTCGTAGCAGGACTAGGAGCGACCACTCCCATAGCTCCCTGGCGAGCGAGACGTTGCTGGCAGACCCAGGTGTATCGTAGAGCAGGCTCCTCAGGAGTTGGCTTATCATTTCCAGCAGGTGACCTGGTGAGTGAGACATCATTGGCTGACCCAGACACATACTTGAGAGGTGATAGTCCAAGTGACAACTGCTCTGGTGTGGCCCAGGAAGACAAGCTTCCCAAACTCCACTTTGAGACCGTTCCCAAAGGATGAGGTTGAGAATGGGGTTTCAGCACGTGGCTATCCCTGTAAGTCTTACTAGGAGTGGTACGAAACAGGAAATAGCAAGAACAAGGTGTAGAAAGAATAGAGTACTCGAAGAGACAACACAACCAAGCCAAATTTATGCCTCTTTTATTGACTGCTCAATCAAACACACACAAACCAGTCTGTACCCTCAATAGGGTCTGAAGGGCCGATCCTAGGTTGTCAACCAGTAATTGACCTAGTCTCGGAAGATGTGGCACTGCAGGGGGTGAGGGTGACCCCAAGTCAGCGGTACTAGTGCTCAAGTCAACTGCGTGTAATCTTCAAGGTAGCTGGAATCGCGGCAGGTTTTGGTGTACTAACGGGCAGCGAGACGGCGTTGTGCAGAGTAGAACTCTCAACAGTGCTGTGAATGGCAGTGATGACTTGAAGTCGGTGTGCTCTCGGGCAGTGAGACATTTTGTAGATGACTAATGCAAGAGAGCCTCAAACTGAGCAATGCGAGTTATATTTATACGCAGTGCACAGGGCCAGTGCGAGGGTTGCGGAGTCTGGTGAGAGAAAACGCAGAGAGAAAAGACGTAGAGAGAGCGGCCGCGGTGAGCCGGCGGAGATAGCCGAAGCTGGCGACGAGTTTCCCTCTCGCAGCCGAAGGTTGGAGGGGTAGAGAGCAGTGATTTGAAGCGAAACGGGTTACGGTGCAGCAGGCGGCAACAGCTGGACATGCCAATCCTGGGCTTGCAGGCATGATATGGCGTGTACAGCGTAATGGCTCTTCTTAGGAGGGTGCCACTGCTGTTGCGAGGCTAAATGAGAGAATGACGTCGCTCGTGGCGTGTAAACTCCCCCGCCCTTCCTAGGAGCCGCAGCCACAGGAGCGAAGGACGAACATTCTCTCGAAGGCGTCTGGACTCTCGATGGTGACTGAAGCGGTGGTTCTCTCCCTCCCCCGACCATCCCCTCCTCCTCGCCCTTCTTCAGTTTTTCACCCTGCTCTAATGCCTCTCACACCCTTTCTCCTCACCTCTCTCTCCCCCTCCCAAACCCTCTCTCATGCTATCTCTCCCCTCCCCCTCAACCACACTCAACAACCCCTACCCTCTCCCACCTNCCCTCCCAAACCCTCTCTCATGCTATCTCTCCCCTCCCCCTCAACCACACTCAACAACCCCTACCCTCTCCCACCTACCCCACTCCATCCCCTTCCCAACCCCTAACTAAGTTTTCTTACGGTGCATTAGGTAAAATAAGTTAACTGATGCAAATCACAAAATAGTGAGAAAAGTGTGCAGTGAGAAAATTATTTGGTTTGAAACCCCTACTTACATCAAGAAAGTAGAAGCTGCTAAAGGGTACAATATTTGGCTGGTTAAACTTCAAAATATAACAAAAGAACAGTTAGGACGGAGCAATTCAATTGTTTATCATAAGGTAAGTGTCCATGTAAAATCTGTCTTGCTTTACAGTATTGACTTATGTAAAAAAGAAAAAATTGTTAGTGCAAAAAGTTACACAGGGCTTAATATAGGTAAACAGTTGCATTGTGCATAGGAGGCAATCTAAGAAGGTTAAAAAAGGTTTTTAATGCAAGTGATTTAGGTAAAATGGTACACAATAATAAGAGCAAGAACTAACTTGATTGTAAAATGATTGTGACAATTGTAGTTTAAGGCAAGCAAATATCTTGAAAAGAGTGGTTCTACAAAAGAAATATGTNCATGTAAAATCTGTCTTGCTTTACAGTATTGACTTATGTAAAAAAGAAAAAATTGTTAGTGCAAAAAGTTACACAGAGCTTAATATAGGTAAACAGTTGCATTGTGCATAGGAGGCAATCTAAGAAGGTTAAAAAAGGTTTTTAATGCAAGTGATTTAGGTAAAATGGTACACAATAATAAGAGCAAGAACTAACTTGATTAGTAAAATGATTGTGACAATTGTAGTTTAAGGCAAGCAAATATCTTGAAAAGAGTGGTTCTACAAAAGAAATATGTGNGTAAAATGATTGTGACAATTGTAGTTTAAGGCAAGCAAATATCTTGAAAAGAGTGGTTCTACAAAAGAAATATGTGAATAAAAATGTGGTTTGGAATGGTCTGGCCAATCACGCAATAGGTGCATTACTGAACATTAATAATGAAAATGAATTAAGAGTGAACTAAGTCATCTTATAGCATGAGCATGAAGCACTTTACTATACAATAGCAGTACATATGTAGTACCCAGTAGTACAAAAGTGATTGTACAAAAGTAGTACTAATGTGGTGGGTGTACAAATAGTACATTACAAAGGTACACAAAATGGTTGGCACAAAAATACTGGTTGGCACTACGCATAGCTTGTCTTCCAGGCATGCTTTCATCTAGGGTTTATTACTAACTTAGGCNATGGTTGGCACAAAAATACTGGTTGGCACTACGCATAACTTGTCTTCCAGGCATGCTTTCATCTAGGGTTTATTACTTAAGTTATGATCCAATTTACATGTGCTTTAACTTAACTGGTTTCTGATTTACTTCTGGCTCATGGCCTCAATTCTCAAATGGCAGTTAGACTGCGTAGCAACATTTAAGTTGCCAAAACAAGTGAAAAAAAGAAAGCAGAAACAACATAGCACTTACATCCTTCATGAGCCAGTGCAAGTTGTTGAAGCATAGCAAGTACCTTGGTCTACGGCATCAATACAGAAATCAGAAATCAGCTGAACAGACAAGCCGTCCATTACTGGTTGGCTGAGCACAATACATGACAAGGTGTTTCTTAGCTCGCAGGTTTTCTTAATGTGGCACACACATAGGTTAAGGGGTACTCCACTTTCAATTACAAAAAAGGGATTTCGCTTCTGTAAACACTCCCTACTCTAGGCTATCTGGTTAACAAGTACACTTATCTAGGATTAAGTAAACCTTTTCTCAAACTCTCACACGTTGTCGGGACACTTCATATTGTGAGACGGAGGCTCTCAGCTGGTGTGGCGGTGCTGAGGACTGTGTCTCACACAGAGTCTGTGGCTCTAAGCAGGTGAGGGGTGCAAAGGCAGTCCCTTCACACAGAGTCTTTCTTCTGCGGAGCTCGCCAGCTGTATGTGGAAGGGCAGCGCCGTGGCATCTCCTTATAACGCCTGAGCCTCCCTTCGATGTTAAGGCGGCAGGCTCACCAAAGCTGCACTCTACGCTGTGGCGGCACGTAACGAGGCTCAGTTTATACCAGCGGGCGCAGAGGGCGAAGTTAGCGGTGGAGAGGGCAGCGCAGGATACTCTCTGCGCAATGATTGGCCTGCCAGGGGTGGTGCTGAAGAATTTCGTCTCCCCCTGGTTGATGCGGGTACCAGCAAAGGTTTGGCATGGTGGCTCTGGAGACAGCGGCGGCGTTGTAGAGGTATGAGCCCGTGCGTGGGGTACTGTAGGGCTCGTGTCTGGCGCCAAGAAGTCTGTGGGATCACACATTACTACTCGCCCATGCTCAGGCTCTACAAGTGGTGGCGGCGGTGCCGTTTGAGTAGTTTCCTGCACAATCTCAGGACAGCTTGATTCCGTCACGTGCATAATATGTTCTTTACGTACGTTGTTGTTGCTGTCTTCGACCCACAGGGTGTTCCCTTGTTTTTCCACGTCTTCATAGGGGCCTTCCCAATTCAGGTGGAAGCCCGCGTAGAAATGTGCAGCTTTGCTGCTGAGGGGACGTATTTTCACCAACACACTATCCTCTTTGTGGATTGCTTCCCCAGGCGGTCGTGTAGGCAATTGGTACTTGCGCTTGAGGTAGCGAGCTTGACTGGTGCATGCAGCGTCCATTCGCTTCAAGTTTTCACTGCAAATTTCTACCACATGAAGAATTTTGCCGAGTTCTTCTTCCTAGTCCCATTCCTTAGGGCATCAAAGGGGGCGGCCAAGCAATAGTTCACTAGGTGAGGCTCCTAAGGCCTCATTGTGGTGACAGCGGAGAGTATACAGAATGTCCGGCAGATACGAGTCCCACTTTCGGTGATCCCCTTGCATTCTGATTCTGAGGCATTTCTTATATCCTGGTTTCTCCTTTCCATCAGGTTCCCTTGCCAGAGGTGGCTGGATGTGGTCCTGGGCTGGAATCCCTATCTATGGCAGGCATTCTCCCATGCTGCTCCGATAAATTGGGGACCATTATCAGTTTAATATGCAGCGGGGATATCCCCAACAAGGGAAAAACTCCCTTTCCATGATGTCTATGATGGTCTTGTTGTCGCNAATTGGGGACCATTATCAGTTTAATATGCAGCGGGGATATCCCCAACAAGGGAAAAACTCCCTTTCCATGATGTCTATGATGGTCTTGCGCTCTTGGCTAGAGAGTAGACCTCAACCCACCTAGAAAATAAGTTGGTGACTACTAAGATATACTGCTTACCCTTCTGGTTATGTGGGTAGGGTCCCATCAGGTCGACGGCGATCTACATTAAACCTTGTGTGGGTCGTCGTCCAATGCCTGTAATGCGTAAGGCTACATCTGCCTTTGCGCTTGCGCAGACCTGGCATTGTCTGACTTAGGCCTCCACGTCCTGGCTTACACTATCCTAGGTGTATCTCTGACTGATTTTGTGGAGTATTTCTTTAACTCCCGGGTGTCCTGCATGGGGGTGCTGGTGGTAGTACTAGCAGATGTCCACTCGGAAGCTGTGGAGCACCCACAATTTCCAATCTTCTGTATGCATATGGAGGCGGGTCCATACATACCCTTGTTCTTCCTTGAAGCGCTTCAAGTATTTGGCAAGCAGGTTACATACTTCNTATGGAGGCGGGTCCATACATACCCTTGTTCTTCCTTGAAGCGCTTCAAGTATTTGGCAAGCAGGTTACATACTTCGGGGTCGGCCTGTTGTTGCTCTGCGAACATGGCACGACTGTTTGTGCCTCCAGTATTTGGACAGGCGGCATGTAAGGCCTTGGAGTACTTTTGTACAATCACGTTTTTACTACTAGGTACCACATTTGTACTACTATTGTACAAATCATTGTACTTTGCTATTGTATAGTAAAGTGCCTCATGCTCACACTAACATGACTTAGTTCTAGGGATGGGTCGGTTCGGTTCTTTGGTTCCAATTTATACAGGTTCTTGAGGTTTGACTCGGAACCGGTTTCAGGTTAACAACTACTCGGTCCTCGTTTCTACACAGCAATGGTAAAACTTTGTTGTTACAAAAATAACTACCATATTTACTGGTGTATAGCGTGCCCTTTTTTCCAAAATAAAGGAAAAAATTTCTGGGATGCGCGCTATACACGGGAAAAAAATTAAGGAGTGGTAGTCGTAAACTGTTCGGTGATGTTTGGAGGGAAGTGTAGGGGAACAGGCTGTTATCTCATCTCTCACTCTTACATCAACACTCATCTCCCTTCTCACTCTCTTTATCTCTCAGCCCTCTTCCATAAGCAACACTGCTAGCCNACTCTTACATCAACACTCATCTCCCTTCTCACTCTCTTTATCTCTCAGCCCTCTTCCATAAGCAACACTGCTAGCCAATCGATACATTCCTCCAAGCCTTCTTTGTTTCTGTTTGGGGGATAGGGGAAGAGAGGAAGAAGAGACTTTTTTTAGAGGTGTCACATTCCAGCACGGCAAAAAAAAAAAACCAGTACATTACTGCATAAGACACAAAAAAAAAAGAAACAGACTGCCCAGTCACCATAGAAGCAAAAAAAGAAAAGGATTCCGGCTGCCCACCAGAGTTGATGTTCTTTTAACAACCGTAGGTTACAATTATCCTACAGCACGCCACATTGTTTTAGCTTTTAGTGCCACAAGTTATTTAATTTAAAGTATTTTCCAAACATATCACAATCCCCACATATTAATGTAAAAAAAGAATAATTTGTTACATATTTACTAGTCCTAAATAAATTTAATACAAGTTTATCTATATACATTAAAACTTACCTCCACGCTTTTTTATTGTTCAATTCTTCCATAGGTTAAATATATAATTTAATAAATTTTACCTGCATTGGTTTAATAAAAGTTGCAAGCAAAAGGCAAGTATTCAAAATAGAACCGAATACTGGAACCAATATTTAAATTGTAGAATCGGTACCCGAACCGGAAATTATATTTTTTGTTATTCAACCCATCCCTACTTAATTCACTATTAATTCATATTCATTACTAATGTTCAGTAATGCACCTATTGCTTGATTGGCTAAACCATTCTAAACCACATTTTTATTCATGTGTTTCTTTTGTACAACCACTCTTTTCAAGATATTTGCTTGCCTTAAACTACAATTATCACGATTGTTTTACTAATCAAGTTAGTTGTTGCTCTTATTATTGTGTACCATTTTACCTAAATCACTCACCTGATACCAAATAAGTTACCATCAGTAGGACCCAAGACAGCCAGTGTCTCCTCCAGGAAATACCCCCGAGGTTTGGACTTCAAAATGATGTCGTCTTGTCTCGGAGCTGATGGATGATCTGGGTACTACGCAATTACTCTGACAGTAGGGATGTACCGTCACGTAAATCAAACAGAATTCTTAGTCTCAACCAATATTACTAAGGAGGTAATCACTTGCATTAAAGCCATTTTTAAACTTGTTAGATTGCCTCCCGTGCACAATGCAACTGTTTACCTATATTCATGTTGCACCTAATGTTATTATTCATTGTTTATCTTTGTGTAACTAAGCTTTTTTCACATTTGTCAGTTTGCTAATTGTGCCTTTTGGTCTAAAGACTTAAAATCTCTCCAAAACAAACTGGAGGTGGCGCTAGTGTTCCTGCCAATCTCTTGAGAAGATAATTACGTCGTCAAGATAGGCGTAGCAAAATTCGCAGATGTAGCCAGTAAGTACTGTTGCAGGTGTGTTCTTTAGACCAGTGCATTATGGATCACGGTCAGCAAAGTATCTATATCAGAGACAAGCACCGGGTGACCGTCAATTGGAACACAGCCCGGACGCGGAGATCCCACCTCCGATTGCACGCAAAGAATTTAACCATCAGCTAGAAGAACCAGAATTTGCCCAGCTTCTGCAAATGCTGGATGACCCATGTTACGAGCCTTTGGCCAAGGGGAATCACTACGCCAAACGAGTAGTTTTCAACACAAGATTTGGCCCACCACAGACATGCCTGTCTATAACCGACCCTACCGTAAGTTCTGTCCTGAACAGTACTTTAACCGGGACTGCCTATTCAAGCAGGAAGTCTGGGGGGCGAGCGGGGTAAGTTGGAACACCATGTGCGCCTGAACCTCCACAGCGAGGGACAGAAGTTAAAGGATCCATCCAGGCAGGAAACGCCGGAACCGGGGTGCGGCAACGGGCCTTCAACACTGGGAAAAACGAGTTTGTCTACATACAAACATTAACCGAAGAATTCAACACACCCTCATATAAAAATGGTGATTAATGGACATCTGACAATCCCCCTTTTAGACTCTGCCGCTACGGGGAATTTTGTACAAAGCAATCTGCTCACCCCTGCGCAACGAGCTTCACTTCGCCCACAAACCCGCCTAGTGCGTATGGCACAGCACGACCAAACCCTTAAGGTTGACGACAACCTGAGGGCAAACCTCTGCCGACACTACCATGACCACCTGTAAGCCGGTCATCCAGGCCTCAAAGAAACCATCTGAGATATAGGGAAAAAAAAACAACACACACAGGACGAGATGTCGGGACGTACAGCAGTACGTAAACAACTGTGAAGCGTGCTGTCGTGGTAAGGCTTATCACGTACCACAGCCAACAGGAAAACCCCGTCGACCTCACACCAACTGGACCCACTTGGGAGCTGACATAATGGGGCCTTACCCGAGAAGCACCAAAGATAATAGATACATGTTATTGGTACAGACCAATTTTTCGCTGGGTAGAAGCATTTCCCCTACACAGTAGGGAACCCAAAACATTACATGATAATTCGAGATGGAGATATTTCCCTACTGGGGGTACCCGCAGGCCATATTAACAGATAATGGCACCCAATTTGCCAGTCACAAGTTGCAGACGCATGCAATTCATTGGGGGTAGAGACATGGACGACCCCCCCAATATCACATGCAAGCTAACCTCACTGGGCGGAGAAATCAAGAACTAAAGAAAAGTCTCCATCTCAGTGTGGGAGAAAACGAACGCCATTGGGACAAGCACCTGCCTAATATTCTCTTCACCTTCAGGAGGAGAACCAACGAGGCCGTGGACACCAGTCCCAGCCATCTCATTCTGGGACAAACTCTCTGCTGCCCAGGTAACTGGCAGTAGGAACAAACTCCCACAGAGATACCACAACCCGAGGACATCAGACTGGCCGCCCTAGCTCGGACCACGAGGGTGCACGACACCCAAGACCAGTAAGTTAACCAGAAAATAACCGCAGTCCAGTACTGGGGTGAGAAGCTTCCAGGAGAGGCCATGCTTCTCCGCAGCCATCCACATAGTAAGGCCAGAGGACAGTTTAGCACAGGCCTCGCTGACACAAATGAAAAGGACCCTACATGATTGTGGGACGCCAGGAGAATGTATACTGGGCAGTGGACGCTAGAGGACGAATCCGCAAACCATCCCGAGGGCAAATGTGCCCTTGACCCAGCGGAACCCAAGACCGCGAGGCCGAAGCACCATAAGACGAAAGAGAAGTAGACAAAGAAAGGGAAGAGGATCCCCAAACACAAATACCCTCCGAGATCGAGCCACCTGCCTTCCGGGACCCAGATACACGCTTGGACGCCGACTAGAGGAGTGTCGTATCCACCCTGACCAGGGTTGAAAGACCAGCTTCTCGAGGAGCAATATACGTCAGTACATTGCTCTTGACTCCAAGGGACTTAATCCGCAAGATGGCCGCCAAACATGGTCACATGACCCCCACCGGGTCCGAACTGTCTTGATGGAGCCCCTTGGACAGGGAGCCACGCCGATGACCCCAGCAACCCATCCCCATCCAGGAGAAGGATGAGCACAGCAGAGCAGACAAGGCAGGGGTGCCAAGTGCCCCTGCCTCAGACGGTGACAACAACCATGTCCACCCAGGAGGACGTGGCCACCCACCCAGCCTCGACGCCGGACGGCAGTGAGGCCACTGCTGCACCACCTTCCGTACGGGAGGATGAGCCCTGCAGATGAGGCAGGGGTGCCCGAAGAACCCCTGCCTCAGATGGCAACCCCGACCACGTCAGCCCAGAAGGATGTGGGCACCACCAGAACCTCGATGCCAGATGGCAGTGAGATCGTTGCTGCACCATCTTCTGCTCTAGAGGAGGTGCCCTTCCACGCCGACGAAGCAGGGGTGCCCGAAGAGCCCCTGCCTCAGATGGCCACCCCAACCACGTCCAGCCAGGAGGACGTGGAGGACCATCAGAGACTCGACGCCAGATGGCACCACCTTCCGTGCGGGAGGATGAGCCCAGCAGATCCGAGGGGCAAAGAGAGTAGATGATTCCCTGCCTCTGACTGCTATTTAGACGCCACCCCTCCAGGATGAGGGGTCTCCCAAGCGTGTCTCGGTGTCTGGTGGCCCAGAACTGTCACTGCAGAACACGACACCAATCAGCCTAGTATAGCCGACGAGGCAGGGGTGCCTGAAGAGCCCCTGCCTCAGACGGCAACCCGGACCATGTCCACCCAGAAGAACGTGGCCACCCACGAGCCTCGATACAAATAAAATTAATACGGCATATGTATGACACGTAACGCATATTGGAAATATGCGTTAGAAACGGCACTGTCACAACCCTCACCCCCCTCCCCACCCCTTGCCAGCTTAAAACAGTGTAGGGCCTCCCGGACGACACGTGTTACCCGTTAACGTGTGCCAAGATCAAGCCGCGGTGGGGTAGCACTTTCCGCCCACGGGCCTCTCCCCCACCCCCCTAGCAAACCGTGTGAAACTTGTACACGCCTAAGAAATGACTAGATATATTGGCGATTTCCGCCCACGAGAGAAATTAAAACACGTGCTGAAGGGTGATACGCACCGAGAATAAGCTGACAGAGTATGGCAGGGGCAACTGGCACACACCACCCCCTGCCCCCTCCACTCGCAAGAGGCCAACACCTGGATGAAGTGTTCATTGTTCAAAGCCTTCCTCCACCCCGCTCTCCCAACAAAGGAGGCACGTGTAGGAATCTAGGGAGGACGCCAAAAGAGTTTAAAAGCCTCTTTGCGGGGAGGGTGGGGAATCATTTCAATCAGGTCAGTTGAACCAGAAGTTTGCGAGAGTAAGGCGGAGCGAGACGTTACCGGGAGAAGAGAGTCGTGGAGGCGTACGTCGAGAAGCGAACCCCGAGCAGCAGTCGTGGAGAGACTGCAACAAAACCAGGGCCTTTCTAAGGCCGCCCGAAGCGCCGGATCTCAGCCAGCCGACGACAGACCAAGAACTATAAGCAGAGCTAAGTATCAAGTCGTCGTCCAAAGAAACCCCCACCCCCCAAGACTCCGCCTACAGTTCGGACGAATACGTTAATTAGGGTACCACTCGGATTTGTGTCTGTATATTGTAATTTCGTGACAATATAACCACCAGTAACTTGAAACCCCGAAAGACTACCTTATTGAATTACCCCATTCAACACCGAAGGCACCTTATAGTCTGTGCCATTTAACATTAACTGAGATCCTATGACCCACAGGTGGGGAATAGCATCTCATATATATATATCTCCATTTTACTAATTTTGATCACATTTTTTGTAAAGAAAGAATGTACTAAAAGCATTAAATATGCCAATAAATAACTAATTTTTTTACCATTTTGAAATATGATAGCACACACATGAAAAAATGTTATTTGTATCGTATTTCATGAAACAATCAATCTACACCTACCACATTTGTCAGACAAAATACACTATAGTACGCCATGTAAACTGACCTGTTTTAAATGTGTCAGTCATTCATTTTTAAAATGGCCACCATGTAAAAATTATTATATTATTCTATAGCTACGTAAGGATATAACCTCAATCAAACTTTGTATGTTAGCAGGTACTATGGTAGGCGATGCTCATATTTGAAATTCAAATAAATAACAATTTTCAATATGGCAGTCATATAAATATAATAACTTAATTTGGTCTGTATACCATACTGTGTACACAATATCGGACAAAACAGGCATAAATATTTTGTCCACTATTTTGTAAGGTAGTGTCATATGATAAATTTAAGTTACTTTATCATAACTCAAAAAACAATCAACCCATTTCTACCAAATTTGATAAACAAGAAGTAAGCTGATATGTACTAATTAGGACAGGCCTTTAATTTTAAATTGGTGGCAATATAAACATTTTAATAACAATGTTATATATATGAAACAATGTGACCAATTTCAAGCAAACTTTGTATACTGGCAGCTCTCCAATACTATGTATGCCATGTTAACATATGCAATTTAAATAGGTAAGAAATTTATTTTTGACATGGTGACTATATAAGCATTTTTGGTTCACTTGGTATACAGTATGCAACACACTGTTTGATCAATTTCAACCAAATTTGGTGTGCTGAATGTATCACATACAAATATTAATCATGCTGATACAATGCCTCTTCTGTCTGCCATTTCGTAAGTAGCGCAACAAGAAATTACTATATTGTGTCATGTGTCTGGAAAGAATAAACATATTGCTGCCTAATTTGGCAAACAAGATACACTACGGTGACCAAATAAACTGATATGTTTTACGTGGGTCCTTAATAAAATGGTGGCTATATGAACATTTTGATAACTTATCTATACCCATGGAACCGTATAACCAAGCAAAGAGTTTGGAGGGGAAGGAGGGAACGGAGATCATGCGATTTTGAGATATTGCACATGTACAAGTGAACGTTATCTGAAATCCCTATCAAATGTTTTTGAGGCAAATAACACAGCATAGACCTATTTTAAATAAACATTAGAAAGAAATGAGACTTCATCAGTGTTTTCAGCAAAACATGTTATACATAACAAAATGTCTAGAAGAATTAGTATCTGGACCAATTTCTCATGTAGAAAAGTGTAAGGTAGCCGTTTTTTAAAAAACATATTAAATACTTTGATAGGCAGCCTTTCGTAATGAGAGACATTGTAAAACTAAGAGGCTCGAGGGCATTTTGCTTGTTTTCTGACAACCTTAAGTTCAAGTGCCAGAATTCAAAATATTATAAGCTAGTTGACTTACTCGTCCAAAATGTCAATATTTTCTTCGCTTTATATGATAAATTTTACATTTTCCCTCTAGGAAAATGGAGGGCAGGGGGTGAAGGAACTGTCTGTGACCTTCCACGATACAGTAGCCCAAATATGATGATTTGAGCTGCAGCGTTCATTTCGCTGCTGCATGCATCTCCGACCCAAAGAGCCACCTCCTCAATTACTTAAAACAGTTTGCAGTTATGCACATTGGAAATCGGTATATTTGTTTATTAACATGGTTGTACTGGGTAATACCACTGCAATTTTCATGATTTTGTGCACTGTACATGATGTGAAGACATTTTTAACATGCATATCTACCCAAAATTCTAACCAGGTCATCTTGCACTGTCTGCATTCAAACATTTCACATACAATGGCATTATAACAAAGAAGACTGGGCCTATGCTTTTAAATGGCAGTATTAAAGGAAGCAGGATCTTTTGTCTTTCTTGCTGACTTAACGAAGCACTAAAATACATAACAAACAACATTAATACAGAGTTCCACGTTTCCCTTGTTGCTTTTACAAAAGGAAAGAAAAAGTTAGTCGTTTGGGAATACCAGCTCCCCAAGAAAAGGGATGTGTATTTTTTGAATTTTTAATCGCTTATAGGAGTTGTGGTATTTTAACTGTCAGACTATTCGTCTTGCACCAAAACAAACTGGGGTCAAACCCGAATTTTCATGTGTAGGAAAAATGACGGGCGTTACAGATGGCCGGTGGGTAGTGTCGTAGTACTCCAGACACTCCATTTATTTCATACTGTCACTGCTCCATCTCTAGCTCTTTTCTCCACTATCAGCATTGAAGACCTTGGTTGTATGAATTGATATTGATCGTTCAGAGAATCATCTACATTTTTCATCTCCATTCTCAATTGATGTTAATTTTATGGTCATCGTATATCAGATGTAACTTGCAGACGATACTTAGGTACGACATGAAATACAGGTTTTGTACATGCCTTAAGAACTATTCGCGATAATGTTTCAACTTGCCACCTGAATTATGATTATGGGGAATTTGGGGAATTTCTTTGTGGGGGAATTTTTTTCTTATGAAACTTGCAAATACTCAGCTTAGGGTAATCTTGTGGTCTGCAACACAGAGGCTCCAGCTACCTTGTCAGCGTTAATACTTCCAGCACGAAAATTAAATGTTTAGTAAGAAAACAAAAACAAATAACAAAAATGCAAAGGAGAACATGTATGACGTAAAAAAGTATATAAGAAAATATATAATGATGTTGGTGTATTACATTTAGTCAAACTATATTATTGCTCATCTACCCTGTTCGTGTAACTGCGAAATTATATTATATTTTTACAGATTGCAACCTGGCATATTTAAAACAGTCTCAAAATGTTGGCACCCTAACCTTGCTGTAAATGATAACAAAATATTATTCTACAAAAAAATAATGAAGTCGATTTTATTTCTTAAGCAAAAACTTTTCTGAGTAAATAAGCCACATAGACGTCTTTTCCTCTCTTTGTTTAAAAACAATGTGCGCCTTGTGCCAAGATAAAACGAACTGGCAGTCAGGATGTTTCCCCCATTCAACCGTTTCATAGTCCGCCTAGTTGTGTGAGGTTGCCGCTACGTGCAGCTCTCACTACTGCTCGTGCCAGATGCCGTGGCCTTGAGCGCCCTCATCCTTCAGTAATGAGCTGGATATGGATGGGCGCTGCAGCTAGCGGAAAATACTAATGGCACGGTTATCTATACTCTTTAAGTATAAGCATTTTCAAAGGTTTCTGTTGGACAATATCACACAAAACCCTGGTTCAGTTCACATTTACACTGATCACGCGAAATGAAGTTGTCCAAATGTAAACAGATATTCTGCATTACCATTTTGGCATTTTGATGTATGGTTGAAAGCTTAGTAAATGACTATGCTAGTTGGATGTTTTCAAGACTGCACATGTGTTCAGTGCCTTGTACATAGAGAAGATGAGGCATATGATACACGTGCCTGGGTTGTCAAAAGCGCTCCGCACTTCTGGACAAAATACACCCTGGTCGAACCCGGTTCGCCTTGGTGAGAAGAAAGTAGTCTAACTACTACACCACCACAGTCCCCGGAATGCTTTATGTTCACTTTCGGATCATAATTGTTATGTTTGATAAGCGTAACAGTGTAACAACAAACTGTGTACTAACATGCTAAAACCAAGTATTTTGCATATATTACTATTAGCGCTATATTTTAAATGGCTATGACTCATCTAAAAGCGCTCACATTAAAGGATATTTTATTAACAAGAATAAAAATGATGTAGCTGACGAGTATAAAAGAATAGCAAAAACATTACTTTGCCATGCCAAGAACAACATATAATGCAGGTAAATTAACTCTAAAATTTGGGAGCTGAAAATATTTCAAAATGAGATGACACAACATGCTCAGTTGCCAGGATGTTTGTATGAGAATGACTGAAAGCTTTCCAAATGCTCAATACAATTGTTTGGCCTAGTTATGGAGCAGATATGCATACGCTCGTTTGACCTGGTCTGGGTCAGTGTTTGAGAAGCAAACTACTGTCTGCGGCAGACATTGTGGCACTTGTTTGAACTTGGATGCGGAGGTTTGCTGGGAAGAGGTTAAACAACTACATACGTGCACAGCTGCGGTTTTGTAGCATCCAACCTGAAAATATTATCCCATCACACACAGTTTAACTGCAGAATTTGTTAACAATAGATGCCAATGGCGCACTTAATGGGAAAAGGTGTGAGGGGGGGACCTCCTCTCCTTGGGTTTTCTAATTGAAAAGATAATTCCTGCAATTCTTAGAAAACAATAATTTTTGTCCCATGTTGTTACAAAAGTATCAGTTCTTATGGTATTCTTTAACGTGATGTATAGTGCCTTTAGTTCTAACTCTAAGCATCAAATGCCAAGGGTGAACGCTGTTCACACTGTACTGTTTGTACATAAATAATACATTTCACGTCTGTCTTATTTTATTATTCATGGCAATTTTCATGTCAATCCCAAGTGTGTGTGCAGTTCATATCAAGTTAAAAGTGATTGTAATAAAAATGTGTGATATATGGAATGAACTGTTTTAAAATATGTGTACATTATGTATGCGATTAAAAAATAAAAAGGTGGGACAGCACGGAAAAGGGATTTCTATGTCACGCCTTGCTGCAAGACAAATACACAGGCAAAACTTTGCTGCAAAGTACTCCTAAAAATTAATATGGAATTTCTGTTTTCATTCCATGGGTTGACAATTTCTTAACACTTTCAACTGAAAATATCCTTAAACATAAGAATTTTCTACAAAGTTTTGCATTATACATACCTAATGACANTCTACAAAGTTTTGCATTATACATACCTAATGGCAGGCAACCAACAGAGGAAGAAAATTAAAATTTTAATTACCTAACTGCAAAGTTTATTGATGATATGGAACCAAAATCAGGGTATTCAATAAGAGCTTAACTTCATTTGTGGTACATGAAGGTCGCTTAATTGAACAAAAATATTAAGAGTCCAATTGAACTACTTAATTTCTGTGACGAAAGTATTTTTCCAACTGTGTTTCAATTTCTAAAAATTGTATGCAACCCTCCCAGTGTCAACAAGTAGTGCTGAGATATCATTCTTCACATTCAAAAGGTTAAAGACATATAATATAAGGAACAGCCTGAGTGAAACCAGACTTAATGGACTTGCAACACTNGCGATTAAAAAATAAAAAGGTGGGACAGCACGGAAAAGGGATTTCTATGTCACGCCTTGCTGCAAGACAAATACACGGGCAAAACTTTGCTGCAAAGTACTCCTGAAAATTAATATGGAATTTCTGTTTTCATTCCATGGGTTGACAATTTCTTAACACTTTCAACTGAAAATATCCTTANAATTTCTGTTTTCATTCCATGGGTTGACAATTTCTTAACACTTTCAACTGAAAATATCCTTAAACATAAGAATTTTTTACAAAGTTTTGCATTATACATACCTAATGACAGGCAACCAACAGAGGAAGAAAATTAAAATTTTAATTACCTAACTGCAAAGTTTATTGATGATATGGAACCAAAATCAGGGTATTCAATAAAAGCTTAACTTCATTTGTGGTACATGAAGGTCGCTCAATTGAACAAAAATATTAAGAGTCCAATTGAACTACTTAATTTCTGTGACGAAAGTATTTTTCCAACTGTGTTTCAATTTCTAAAAATTGTATGCAACCCTCCCAGTGTCAACAAGTAGTGCTGAGATATTATTCTCCACATTCAAAAGGTTAAAGACATATAATATAAGGAACAGCCTGAGTGAAACCAGACTTAATGGACTTGCAACACTTNCACATTCAAAAGGTTAAAGACATATAATATAAGGAACAGCCTGAGTGAAACCAGACTTAATGGACTTGCAACACTTTCACTCTTAAGTTAAAATATATCCAGACCGGATAATAGATTATTTAACTGCAAATAAAGTTAGAAGGCTGGGTTTTGTTTTATAAATATGTAAGTACACTTCATATATTAAAATATTAAAATCATGTTACATGTAATGGTCTGACAACAGTTAAATAATTTGTTTAACTAGATCATACGTCTATAAAATGATGTGATGAACATTTATGTACAAATTTCCTCATTTGTTTGGTACTTCATATGATACAGTATGATAATTTATTTCTTAGCCAAATACATGATTGTAGTACACAATTACACTACAATGCTTTAAAAGAAAAAGTTAAATACAATTTGAAGTTCATAACTAAGAAATTTGTACAAGATTCCAACCTTGCTTAAAATATTTTATAAAAAGACATGTTTATAAAGAATGTAGATTTATTGACAAATGGTTAATTAGGGCTTGGTAAATTTCTGGGTGTGCCTCTAATAGATGCCGGTGAATGTTTACGAATATATAAAAATGTTATTGATAGATGTGAAAGGGAAGTAGTATAAAAGTATGAGTGGGTGTTGTGACCGCAAGGTTAAATAGGTATAAGTGTTAAGACATACAGATCAATAAAGCAACTGACAGAGTAGTCAAATATCCGGGCAACAGTAACAGGTTTGTCCAAAGGATAATCAGGGCTTGTGGTTATCGTCTTGATCGAGATCACAAGTGCTAAATATGAATACAGCAGTTATAACTTCACCATACTGAAAATTGGAGGCAACTCTGTCTATCAGAAGACGTAAGGCATAATGGCCAATCGCCTAGTCCAAGGTCACAAGTTGCACCCAAGATATAAATTTGGCCGCTATAACTTCAGTGGATCGAAAATGGTATACAACTATTCTTACAAGATTGTAAGGCATGATGGACCTTACTGCCTTGATAGAGGTTACGAGTAGTACATATGATGTGTATTCAGTGGTTATAACATCAACTAATCCAAAATGGCAGCCAACAATCATTATAGGATGTAATGCACTTTTTCTTCTTGAACAGACTTGTACTGGTCTAATATGTTTCTAGTTCAATGTTCCTGGTGTGGATCCAACAATGACATATTATACTTAAACATGACTATTGGTAAGGCATCCACTGGTCCTGTATTTGCAGCTCGGGCTAATAACATAAGTACTTTTAAAAATGCAGAATGGCACACCTATGCCAGCTAAATTCTCAATGGTGTTGAACATGTTAGAATAAATAAGTTTAGCTTTACACTTGAAAACATGAGTAAAAAAATATATAACAATTGATATATAAGTACACCTGTACTTACAAAATCCAATATGGTGCTACACCGACATACAATGACATTTTCTGATGTCATATTCGATTCTGCCTTAAAATATGCGCTCGCAGACGTGTCACTCTATACACTTATGTCTATAAGTTCTAAAAGGTNATATTCGATTCTGCCTTAAAATATGCGCTCGCAGACGTGTCACTCTATACACTTATGTCTATAAGTTCTAAAAGGTTAATAAAATTTCAAATTTTATATGTATTAACATACTTGTTCATAATTGATGGTTAACAGATAATATTTGAATTCACNTAATAAAATTTCAAATTTTATATGTATTAACATACTTGTTCATAATTGATGGTTAACAGATAATATTTGAATTCACCTTGAAAATATGGATTCAGAGACATGTTGCTCGATGTAGGTAAGACTTTAAAAAAATTTATAATTAAAGATTAAATGTGTAATTTTATTTATCCCACCTTCGACATGGCATCGCTGAATGTATTATTGTTTGTACATAATGTACATCATTTATAGTTTCATATATTCCAATAGCTCAGATGGCTGTACNGCTGAATGTATTATTGTTTGTACATAATGTACATCATTTATAGTTTCATATATTCCAATAGCTCAGATGGCTGTACTTCTGCTCCATGACCCATGTGTGGGTGGTTCACTGCTCCATCCCTCCAAGAGCTGTTTTTGAGTAGTCTTTGCATAAATGCACTCGTAAGGGCAAGAGTCCCCACCCCTACATATATCACTAGCCGACATTACTTATGACGATTGAGGAAGTGTCATCTAGTAGACGAGAAGATAAACTAATANCATCTGCTCCATGACCCATGTGTGGGTGGTTCACTGCTCCATCCCTCCAAGAGCCGTTTTTGAGTAGTCTTTGCATAAATGCACTCGTAAGGGCAAGAGTCCCCACCACTACATATATCACTAGCCGACATTACTTATGACGATTGAGGAAGTGTCATCTAGTAGACGAGAAGATAAACTAATATGGCAGCCACAAATGGCGCACTCTGGTGGACGATGAGAGAAACAAACATGGCAGATATCAGTGGCACACACTGGCAGTTGTAAAACTAGAGGCCGTAAACANAGATGAACGACATATGCACACACTAGAGGCCGTAAACAAAGATGGTGCGTCAGATGAGTGCAGCACCATAGTGACAGTTCATGTAAACATAACAGTAGAGGAGAAACAAAATGGCCTCTGGGGATATAAAACATAATGCAAACAGTAAATAAGATGGCCAACCAAAACAAGATGGCTGAAAATCCTACGCCAAGGACATGTACAATGGCTGCCATATTACTGCCACCATGACATCATCTGATATGGCAGACACAGCACCAAACCACATTCCCCAACCCCTTGCTAAAACTGGCTAAATAATTTTAGTCATAATATTAAATATTTCCACACAGAATATTTATTTTCTGTTTAGAGTCACAGGATCATTGTCTAATTTAAAATTGGTCCTGAACTTATATTAATTCACCTTGTGAATTACAGTCCAGAAAGCTGGCTTTTAAGTAAAATCAGTTCAGTTTCCATTTAACTATTGCCACATATAAATTGTATTTTCATTGTCTAGTTTCAGTTTGTGCTCGAGCGGAAATAATGACACCACCTTGTGAATTAGAGCCCAAAAAGGCATATTTTAAATTAAATCAATTCAATTTCTGTTTTTATACAGATTACTTCTCATAGAAATTTATTTTCAGTTAGGNTAAAATCAGTTCAGTTTCCATTTAACTATTGCCACATATAAATTGTATTTTCATTGTCTAGTTTCAGTTTGTGCTCAAGCGGAAATAATGACACCACCTTGTGAATTAGAGCCCAAAAAGACATATTTTAAATTAAATCAATTCAATTTCTGTTTTTATACAGATTACTTCTCATAGAAATTTATTTTCAGTTAGGNACATATTTTAAATTAAATCAATTCAATTTCTGTTTTTATACAGATTACTTCTCATAGAAATTTATTTTCAGTTAGGAAAATTTGGAGGGCTTTGTCTAGTTTCAGTTTGGACAGCAGTATTTTTAGTAAAATCAGTTCAGATATAGTGTTAATATTAAGTACTTTCACATAGAAAATTTATTTTCAGTTCCAAAAAATTGGGGCTCATTGTCTAATTTCAGATTGGAATTATTCAGAAATGAAACCACTTTGTGAATTATATTCCAGAAAAAGGGATTTTTGGTCAATTCAGTTAAATTTTGGTATTCACATTTATTTAGCATCACGGAATATTTAATTTCAGTNAGTGGGATTTTTGGTCAATTCAGTTCAATTTTGGTATTCACATTTATTTAGCATCACGGAATATTTAATTTCAGTTCGGACTAATGAGGAAACTTTGTCTAATTTCAATCTGAACTTGAATCAAAATTATATTACTTTACGAATTTCAGTCCTGTGGAGTGCCTTTTGCATATTCCAGTTCAATTCCGTGTCCGGATACAGTTGCGGTTTAGATTAGTATTCAAGTCCAAAGGGATCTGAACAGAAATATTTTTCTGAATTCATTTTCACAAGAACAGATTTTCCCCTTTTCAGTTCAGCAACTTCGGAATGAAATTTAATTCCGGATCTGTAATTTTCATATCCACTTCAATTATGGTGCCAGTCCCTGACCACCGTTCCAGATACCTAGGAAAGAGAGCAGAGTCTAGTCGCAATGGAGAGGACACTAGTCCTTCCTCCTCACCTATGGCTCCAGGTCACAGGAGGGGAGGGGGGATCTGACAACCCCATTGGTGTGGTCATTTACCCAGTCTAGACTCGCCACAGCAACGGCCTACTCCTAAGAAGAGACATTAAGCCACATACGCCATAGGTCGCTCTTGAAGCTCAGGGTTGGCATTGCCCAGCTGATGCATCCTGTCGGACCACAACCCACTTCGCAAGATNCCGGTCATCGCTGTCTCTCGCAGCTCAGTTGTAGGGCGTTACCTGCCTGAATGTGCACCAATTTCATCAGTAATCATTGTCTCATGCAATTTAGTAGTAGGACGTTACTCTGCCCGACCATGCACCGATGCCATAAGCTTCACATACTGCTAACTGATTGTAGTTCATCAGTCTAAATCGCCACGCTGCCTGTCAGCGCACCGAAGCCTTCTGTGCTTCTCAACAACCCAGTAGCTCTGTACAACTGGAGTCACCCTCTCACTCCAGCACCTACAGAGTCTAGACGTCACTCTGGTTGGCATCCTAGGATCGGCACTTCAGGCCCTAATCAGGATGCAGGCTGGTTTATGTGTGTTTACTGTTCAGACCATAAACAGACATAATACCAACTTGGTTCAGTTGTCACTCACAGCTCTCTATTCTTCACTACCTGCTCCCACTATCTCTAGCTTCGCCCACAGAACCTCCAAACATTCTTGCAGGAATAGAACCAAAATGAAACCACTGTTCCCAACCTAACTTCAGGGATACCTGTTTCTATGTGATGCTTGGATCTATAGCAATGTATCCCCTTCCTGAGTAGCACGAGAGTAGTCGCCCCTATCCAGGCTGCCAACATATTTTGTTATGTGCTTGGGGCTGCTGGCAACGTCCCACCTGCCAAGTTACTTGCAGAAGACCAATAGACAAATCCCTGTTAGGGAGCTCTATCTCTTCGTGATGCTTGGATCTATAGCAACGTCTCACATTCCTGAGTAACACGAGAGTTGCCCCTATCGTGCTGCTGACATCTGTCAAACGAGTGAGTCTGCTGGAGATGTCCCGCCCAGCCAAGTTACTTGCTTGAAACCAGTAATCACACCTACCTTCCCCAATCCACTTGCCTAACCAAACTTCCTCTCAAGCCTTGCCCACACACATACGGAACACCAGCTGTCCACCTGTCTATACTATTACCACTTATGCCTCGCCTCAGATATGGGGGAGATAAAACAGCCAAACGGGGGCTAGTCCTGGTTAGAGGTCTGGAGAGTAGGGAACAGGGTGCCAGCAATCTACACTTGAAAGAGAGAGGGGAAGCTGCTCAGCAGAGGACAACCATTACCAGTACTACTGGAGGACTTAAGAGCTTGCGTTGGCAAATGCCACATGCTATTTCACACTGCCCCCCACACCACCCAAGAACCCAGTATTACCAAGTAGCTGCAAATAAGGCGGTCAGACACCTGACATGGTACCTAACTACACCCCATCACAAGCACCCACAATGCCTACACTCACCAGCCTCAAAATGTTAACAAAACAAGCCAACATTGTCATAGTCGGTGTGAAACACAATAGAGCACACAGCACGGAACTCTTAGTGTATGGGCCCCATCACTAACACTACTGTCATTTTGTATTGTTTATGCGCAATGGATTCTGACCCATGGCAAACTTTTTTGTTAAGGGTAATGCCATGTGTGTTATTTTATATTTGTAGTTAAAAAAAACATACTGGACTAGCATGAGATGAGATAAATGAAATTGGAGTCATGTTTGTCATATTTCTTACAGCTACTGATTGAAGGAGAAGTTAAGGAGCAAGAGGAAGACACGACAATTGAAGCAGGCAGAAGGAGAGGTAAGATGGAGACAAGACACTAAGACACCAGTCAGTCATTTCTCACTGCTTTGGAACTTTGTTAATTCAAAATGTTACATAATGTGTCATTCAAACCAAAAATTGTTAGCCACGTGTGTATGAATTGCAGAATATTATTAATCCTCCGGATTGGATAGCTTCACGTGTGATACCGATCAGCGATTGTGTGTTATTTCATAACTCTATTGTATGCGCTACATAATTGTAATCAAACACACGTGTGAATTAAATACAGACGCTACAGCAGAAAATAACTCACTGTTCACACATCCTGTGAAGAAAACAAGATATCTGCACTCATCTCATCATTTACGATGGGTTCGACGTATTGGTGATTGCTACAATAAAATGTTGATTGTTCTGTGTTGTTTCTTTCTTGTGATGTTATGCACTCAGTCTCATGTTATTTTGCCACGTCGGTGAGTAATTTAACCATTTTATTTTCTCCACTGTGTTTGCTGCCTTGTGTCCCCTTGAAATTGCCAGGGTAGATCTAAGTAGTCACTAAATTATAAAGATTTTTTCTGAGATTTTGAACTTTTTTCCACCCGACCATATGTAGAGAACCTACTTGTGCTGTGACATGGTAGGGTAACGCTTTGTCTTTTCTGTACCATTATCGCTTGCTTTGTTGTAGTAATAATTCGACATGGGTTTCAAGTAGGGATGGNACGCTTTGTCTTTTCTGTACCATTATCGCTTGCTTTGTTGTAGTAATAATTCGACATGGGTTTCAAGTAGGGATGGGTCGGTTCGGTTCTTCGGTTCCAATTTATACCGATTCTTGAGGTTTGACTCTGAACCGATTTTAGGTTAACAAAAACTACTCGGTTCTCATTTCTAAAAAAGCAATAAATTTACTGCAAAACTCTGTNACGCTTTGTCTTTTCTGTACCATTATCGCTTGCTTTGTTGTAGTAATAATTCGACATGGGTTTCAAGTAGGGATGGATCGGTTCGGTTCTTCGGTTCCAATTTATACCGATTCTTGAGGTTTGACTCGGAACCGATTTTAGGTTAACAAAAACTACTCGGTTCTCATTTCTAAAAAAGCAATAAATTTACTGCAAAACTCTGTCCTTACAAAAATAACTGCCTTCTGTATAGCGCTCCCTTTTCCCCAAAAATAAAGGAAAAAAATTCTGGGGTGCGAGCCATACATGAAAAAAAAATTAAGGAGTGGTAGTCCTAAACTGTTTGGTGATCATGCCTCTCCCTTCTCTGTCTTTATCACTCAGCCGGCCCCTGTAAGCAGAACTGCTAGCCAATCAATACATTTCTCCAAGCCTTCTTTGTTTCTGTGTAAGGCAGAAAATAGACTAGTGAAGGGGGGTGGAGAAGGGAAGAAGCGACGTTTTTTTTAGAGGTGTGGTATTTTAACAGCAAAAAAAACCAGCAAGTCACTGCATAAAAGAAGCAAAAAAAAAAAAGGAAGTGGGCAGTTCCATCATTACCTAAAAGAAGCAAAAAGAAAAAGGAAGTCTGGTAAAAGAAGCAAAAATAAAAAGGAAGCAGGTCACCCACTGGAGTTGTTGACATTCTTTTAATGACCATAGGTTAAAGCTAGGCCACAATGTTCTGGGTTTTAGCACTGCGAGTTATTTAGTTAAAGTATTTTCCAAACATATCACAATCACCACCTATTAATGTAAAAAAAAAAAAGAATAATTTGTTACATATGTACTAACCTTAAATAAATTTAATACAAGTTTATCTGTGTACATTAAATTTTATCTTCACACTTTGTTATTGTTCTATTCTTCGGCAGGTTAAATAAAACATTTAATGGATTTTACCTACATTGGTTGAATGAAGTTGCTTCGTTTTACGTTCATAAGTTTTACCTTGGCTTATGACCTTGGTTTATTTTAATTGTAGAATCGGTACCGGAATCAGAATCAATATTTTTTGTTATTCGACCCATCCCTAGTTTCAAGGCATTTTTACTGAAACTGAAACATCAGGTAAATNGGAATCAATATTTTTTGTTATTCGACCCATCCCTAGTTTCAAGGCATTTTTACTGAAACTGAAACATCAGGTAAATAAATTACGGCACATCAGTGAGCGAATACAGGCATTAACAAGTACTCCACTTGTTACTGTGGAAATTGTGAATGAGGTAAATGCATTTAGCGTACAACTTGCAATTGATAGTACTGTTAACTTCAGTATGCAACAACTTACTGCAATCGGACCCACTTCTTGATGACTTGGATATAAATATTTTGACCTCTAAACATAATGAGTTGTTTACTTTACTGTCGGACACTCGTGGTACCATGGCTTAGTTTTTGGGTAAGCATGTTGTTCAGAGTGAATCAACTCAACCTGTTGCCGGTCCATCTGCAAATGTAAGGCTTCCCAAGATAAACTTGCCTACTTTTTCTGGTAGGTGGGAAGATTGGCCAATGTTTACGCAATTGGATAAGGTCACCATTCACAACTATTGTTGCCTGGCTGATGTTGAAAAGTTCCAATATTTAATGGTTTGCCTCACAGGAGAAGCTTTACAACTGGTAAAAAATCTCCCAATTTCTTCTGAAAACTATCCTGTGGCATGGGAACCTCTTACATCTCAGTGCCAAAATCTGAGAAAGCTGACAACATTGTACATAAACAGAATACTCTATTTGCATTCTGTCAACAATACAAATCACAAATATGTCAGGTATTTTGTCAGCACGTTCAATAAAAATGTACAGACCCTTGATGGAAAACTGAGGTATATCGTGTTCTTGTCACAGTCTTGATGAGAAAGTTGGGTGTGGAACTGCGCACTCAGTCTGAAAGCTTGCGTGCAGGGTGGACTGATGATATGGCTAAGGTTTCAGAACTTTTAGAGTTTTTGCTTGCAAGAGCTTTACTATGGACTGTGCCATTGATAAATGTAGGAGTCAAAACAAGCACCAATAAAGCTTCACAGATGGTAAACTCTAAAAAAATCAGTCATATAACACAACCACTCAAATCAGTATTTGTAACCAATTCTGAGCCCTATCAGTCAAAGCCATGTATTGTCTGTCAACAGACCACTGATTGTGTGTATAAATGTTCAGAATTCATTAATGCCTCACCAACAGCAAGACAGTCTACAGCTTGCAGTAAGAAACTCTGCTTCAACTGCTTGGGAACAGCCTATACTGTAGCATCCTGTTTATCTCATACCAGTTTTTGATGCAAACAAAGAAATCATACTCTACTTCATGTTAATGTTCAGTCTAGACCTAATCCAGTGACTCATGTTGAAAATGATACTTCGTGGGCTGATGATGAGACAGAGCAATTTGTGGGTCTCCCTTCAGCTCGTGGTCGCACTTCAGTGTTGTCGTCTACTGCCCTGGTAATTAAGTATGATGCTGACAGTAAACTGCANCTTCAGCTCGTGGTCGCACTTCAGTGTTGTCGTCTACTGCCCTGGTAATTAAGTATGATGCTGACAGTAAACTGCATGTGATGCACTGCTTACTGGACAGTGCAGCTCAGGCATCCTTCATGACAGAAGCAACTGCTATGGTTCTGTCTTTTCCATTTCAAAAGGTCAAGGAAAGAGTTTGTGGTCTCGCGCATGGTACAATCAATTTGAAGGGAACTGTCAGTTGTAAAATCCAATCATCTATTGTATCACAATGTTCCTTCACTCACTCTCCTTTCGTGGTATCTAAAAACACCAGAAATCTACCACGAGCAACTGTAGATCCCTGTGTTCATAGCCAACTGGGCTCTATTCCGTTAGCTGATCCTGAATTTGACAAACCTGGTCCCGTTGACATATTGCTGGACGCTGACGTATATGCACTAGTTTGTATGAGTGGGTTTGTTAGCACATGCATGTTGTGCTAGACTCTCAATTTGGATGGATACTCCTTGGAGAATACCCTAAACTGAATGCCAATTCTGATCAAGAGCTGATTTTCATGTTTGTGGGGACTGAGAACTCAACAGACTATTCTCAAACAGTTTTGGGAAACAGAGGAACCCTCTCATATATTTGCACAACAGGATACTGACTTCTGTGAGACCCACTTCATGGCCACTCACTCTCAAGATGAATCAGGTAGATACAAGGTTCGCCTCCCATTCAAACCTGAGAGACAAAGTATTAGAAATTCTTATGTAAATGCTGAAAACAAATTTTATGGTCTAGAGCACAAACTTGCATCTCTACCTCCTAGGAAAATAATGTACAAGGAGTACATGACTGATTATACTACTTCAGGTCATATGGAACCATACGCGAGACCCGCCCAACAGATAGAAAGTCGAGAATCCTCTGAATGCTTTATCCTACACCATGGTGAGTACAAAATGTCTAGTTCAACCACTAAATAGAGGGTGGTTTTTGATGATAGTGCCAGAGCATCAAATGGTGTATCCCTCAATGATACTCTTCTATCTGACCAAAGCTTCAGAATGAGATGTGCGATGTCATCTTAATGTTCAGGCTCTATAGTATTGTTTTCTCTTGTGACAAAGCAAATGTATCTGCTGATTATGATCCATGAGGATTGCTGACCATATCAACTTATTCTGTGACGTGAAGACCCCTCCGTCCCACTTGCAGTGTTCCAACTTAATACTGCTAACCTATGGATTCACACCATCTCCATTTCTGGCAATTCGTACCTTGCAGCAGTTGACCATTGATGTGTGTCTCCATTATCCCCTGGCACAAAATGGTCCTCAGAATCATATTTCTTGTACATGACATTGTAACTGGTGCATCATCGGTGAAGAATCAGTTGATTGAAATCTTATGATGGGGTGGATTTGAACTTAGGTTAATGGTCAAGTAACCAGCCTCAGTCATTGGATGACATTACTATACCTCATCGTGAGAATTCCAGTGTGTTCGACTTCTCATCTGAGCCCATTGTGAACAATCTGGGTCTTCAGTGGAGTCCAGAGACTAATGTTTTCTTTTAACCATTTAAATATCTGCAATGGTTCCCAACGAAATGCTTCGTTTTGTCACAGATAGCTCATGTTTATGATCCCATTGGCAGATTGTCTCCAGTAGTAGTGTGGGCAAAATTTTTGCTGTAGTGGTTGAGGGTTCCAAGGAGTGGGTTGGGACAAATCCTTACCATCACCAACATGAGAGAAGTGAAATTAGAATATTGAGGGACTTGTCCACGTAGAAACCCTTAGTTTACCACATTTTGTTTGTCCTGATGTAGCTTTTGTAGAGCTACATGGCTTCATAGGTACATCAGAATGAGCCTACGCAACTGTTGTGTACTCAAAATGTAGTGATGATCATAGATATGGAAACATGCACCTCATACTGGCCAAATCTTGGGTAGCTCCAATAAAACAAATTTCACTTCCTCGACATGAGATGTGTGGTGCTCATTTGTTGGCAAATTGATGCACTATTGTTATGTCTTCCTTACCCAACATTTAACAGCCACTGCCAGTCATGTGTGGACTGACTCTAGTGTAGCTCTCACATAGGTCACAATTCACTCCTACCTGTTAAAAACCTTTGTCGCAAATAGAATTCCTCAAATCCAGGAACGGGTTCCTCCTCAGTGTTGGAAACATGTTGTTTCTAGAGACAATCCTCCAGATTGTGATTCTAAAGGTCTGCTTCCCAATGAACTAAGTTGTGGCATGGTTCTCAATAGTTAATGGATCCACCTGACCAGTGGCCACTGTCCCTAGTGAATGAGACTTCAGATATCCCAGAACAAAAATCATGCCAGCTAGTTCTTGTTAGTACACATGATCCTCCTGAAGAGCTTCCACTGTTACAGAAATTCTCGCCTTGGTTAAAACATGTTTGAGTTATGGCCTATATTATATGTATGTGGATATGGGCTCCCCACTCTGCTTGATGTACCAGTGAAAAGGGTTCACTAGACCATCACCAACATACGCACAATGCAGAGTCATACAATTTGGAAGCAGTACTTATTTGTCAGGGCAGACTCTCATTAGGAAGAAGTACATAGGGNACGGGCTCCCCACTCTTCTGCTTGGTGTACCAGTGAAAAGGGTTCACTAGACCATCACCAACATACGCACAATGCAGAGTCATACAATTTGGAAGCAGTACNATGGGCTCCCCACTCTGCTTGATGTACCAGTGAAAAGGGTTCACTAGACCATCACCAACATACGCACAATGCAGAGTCATACAATTTGGAAGCAGTACTTATTTGTCAGGGCAGACTCTCATTAGGAAGAAGTACATAGGGCTGGCATTAGAAGATGCTTTAGACAGAGAAGACGTAAAAGAGCCAGGTCATGAAGCTGTTGCAAATAATCTAATCAAAACTATTTTTTTGCATAGTATAAAATGTAAAACTAAGTATGTAAGTGAAATTAATATTAATAATGTAGAGCTGACAACAAAACAAGGTGTGGACTTGGTAATTCTTTCAGAAAAATTTTTACACAGCAATACAAAATAACGTACTTTGGATTTTTTTATTAACTTTATTGTGTTATTGTTTTAGTGCTGATTAACACCATAAGTCCACTGGAAGTACTGCACATTGTTTTTAAAGGTACATTTCAAGGAACCACGCATGTGGTTACCTGAATGGGAAATTAAAATCAACTGGGAAAATTCATTGAGTACAGCTGGCAAGGATTGACAATACATCCTTCTGAATGTGAGTCAGGCAGCCACTCAAAAAAAAAAAAAATATGCTCACGAACCAAACTCTGTTCAGTAACCAAAAATGCATAGTACCAAAACATATTTGATGGGGAGCAAAAGGACCAGCAACAGAAACAAAATGTACAAATCACAAATGTACACTTATCGTATTAGGCGCCGTTGTTACATTTCAATTTAAATCACGTCAAAATTCTCAGCTTTGCAAATATCTTCTACCAAAAATTCAGCAACTTATTTCCTTCTTATCTTCTAAAACATAATAAAATTATATTCCTTATTATTCAATTATCACTTCTTCATCTTACAACACATCTTGCAGCAATCTTATTATATATAAAATCATTAAAACGTTCATATTGTAAGACACATGTTCATCTTTGGAAGTGGTAAAAATTCTTTTAAAGAAAAAATTAAATTCTATTTTACGTCTGGCTTACTTATGTTGTCTCCTGTCCTCCGATTCGCTGTCGTCAGACCATGACACATCTANCGTTGGAAGTGGTAAAAATTCTTTTAAAGAAAAAATTAAATTCTATTTTACGTCTGCCTTACTTATGTTGTCTCCTGTCCTCCGATTCGCTGTCGTCAGACCATGACACATCTATCCGCCATCAGCAATGGANGCTTACTTATGTTGTCTCCTGTCCTCCGATTCGCTGTCGTCAGACCATGACACATCTATCCGCCATCAGCAATGGAGAGACGAGAGACAACCAGGATAATTTTATTTAGTACTTTTGTTTAATAAACATTTAATGCAGACTACCCTCTAGCAAAGAAATGAAAAATAACAAACAAAATATTAATACTAAATACTGTATAGCAACAAATGAAAAATACTTACATATGATCTCTATGTCAATAAAGTATTAAAATAACCAAAGATTATACTGTTAACTCGTATAGTAAAGAATAATTTGGAATAATATTAAATGAAAGGACAACATAAGCAAGTACTCTGTAATCATATATAATGAAAATGTCTAAAATCTGCAATGTTACAGACTTACTCCTCAGAGTCCTGAGCATCTAGATCCTCAGCACACTTCTCGTCCAACTCCTCCTGACTCGACTCCTTCGAAAGGAAGGCCTCATCTGTGCTCTGGCCTGAGTGCGTGTCCAGGTTGTGTTGGGCCTGCCACAAGCAACATATGTATCATTCATATACCCAAGCACACAGTCACTGCCTACTTGAAGGCTACACCAAAACTGCTTACAACAAACAAAAACCAGCACTGGGACCATTTTGGCTATAACTATCAGAATACAATCATTAATACAATTTTTAAAAAAATCACAAATGAATTTTACCTTCCAGCTTAGTAAGAAATGAAATTTGTAGTGATAGACAGAAGATAATGATATTAAGGAAATATTTTATTTTATGTTTTTTTTTTTTAAAGAATATAATTTACTCAGTATCCTAAGCATTTACGTAGTCGTAGTTCACTGTAATGCAATTATTTGCTTTTTAATAAGTTGTAGTTTTAGCTAAGTCGGGCAACNATTTACGTAGTCGTAGTTCACTGTAATGCAATTATTTGCTTTTTAATAAGTTGTAGTTTTAGCTAAGTCGGGCAACAATGACAGTTGTTTTACTTTTCGAGTATGTTCTGAAAATGCAGTTCGCCATTAATTTTCAGCACAGACTGGTTACACTGAGAATGTAGTGCGACAGGATTCACTTTGGTGTTTGTAAGGATTCAGAGACTAACATCACATTTCAATTTGATTGGTACTAGTAGCACCGTANAGGATTCACTTTGGTGTTTGTAAGGATTCAGAGACTAACATCACATTTCAATTTGATTGGTACTAGTAGCACCGTACAATGACCATATTAGCCAATTTCAGTGGCAATGACAAGGAGTGGCGAAAGGAGGTGATTTTAGCTGGAGGCATCAATAGTTATCTCACAGATATAAACTCGTCATCCTCAAGAAAAGAGGTGAGCGTATAAATGTAACGTGCATCAGCAGCACACGCAAAAGTTTACCTTTTCACCTCACTTAGACCAAATCAACTCTCTACAAAATTCTTTCTGCCAGTGTAGGAATTCAATAGGATACCAGGAGAGATGGTTCCTCCTGACTTCGTAAACTTATCTCGTAATGCAGGTTTTTTACAGTAACATTTGTATGACATTCTCAAACTCTGTCTGGCTCTTCTTTTCAACTGTTTCGTGTCTCTGCTGTGTAATGTGCATGAAACTGCATAACCTACAGTAATTCTCAATAGAAATTTTCTAGTTTGATTAATTAGTTTTTAAAATGAGCAACATAATGGATATACAACATATCCAACAAGAAGTTAGCAACAAAATTAATGAGCCTACTTTCCTCTACACGACTGCAGATAATTTTTAATGAAGTTCTTACATACTTAGATGGTAAGAAGACCTTAATATTTCATTGATGGCAATGTCATTCGAGAGTGAACCAGAGACATATACAACAGAAATGGGACAATTACAAACGCAAATGTGCCTTACCTAGGACTCGAACTCAGAAAATTTTGTACCATAAACTAGCATGCAAGCAAATGCATTACAGAAGTAGGATTCAGAGCATTTTAGGAAAGAGAGAGATTTGGGCAGCTCACTAACCTAAAATATTTACAGGGCCGTCATTTTGAAAATACGTGCCTTAGCCACTTAAAACACATAAGATTACATGGCCTACCATAGCACTACCTATGTGAAGAATTTGGTGAAAATCAGTTGATAGGTTTCCAAAATAAGACATAAAAAAATGTTTCTCATAATTGGTGATATCATACAAAAAGGCCTCAAAAGAATTTGTTACAAACTACATCCAATAGGTACTAACAACATACTAAGGTTGATTAAATTTAGATAAGTGGTTACATAGATATGACAACCTTATTAAGATTTTTATATGGCCACCATTCTGAAAATCAGAGTCTGATCCTACTTAACACTTTGACCGCCATGTGCATCAATATGATGCACAGCTGTTCTGATTCTGGTCATGTGCATCACATTTATTCACATGACCCTGTAACACCTTTCATAGATATTTGTATAAAATATGCTAATTTTCTTTATCTTATTAAACTAAAAAGGCTTTGAAAAAACACACATTTTACTAAAAGTATGGTGGCAGTTAAAGTGTTGAAATATGTAAGATTACATGGCTTTCTGTAGCACTACTGGTGTGTGAAATTAGGTGATAAATAGTTTAATGGTTCCCAAAATATGGCAAAATGTTCTATTTTTTCGCCTGGACATAATTTAAAAAACAACTGTAAAAGAGGATCTCTAAACACATAATTGATGTTTTTTTCATGAATACTGTTACAAGATGCCTCAGGAGCATATCTGAGTTCTTGAGATATGGAGATTTTAATAAAAATAAAAGAACCAAATCTGATTTTTTATTCATTCAAACAGCTATTAGTCAGTTATTATTTACAGCATTATTCCATCTATCTACACTATTACTCATTATACTTCCCAGTGAACACAATTTTTAATGTCTATCTAACAATAACCATGTCCTTCTCAATGTGCACTGTTAGGCTATAGTCAATTAACTCAAATTTATCATTAACACATGTTTACTATGTCTGTTATAATANTCAATGTGCACTGTTAGGCTATAGTCAATTAACTCAAATTTATCATTAACACATGTTTACTATGTCTGTTATAATAATTTGTAAAGTCTTACACACATGCATCAAGTCGATTAGTCCAGCCTGCCAGTCTTATTCTTCAATGCACCGATGCTTTCAGTCACAGATTCTTCTCTCGCTAGTTACTTCTGCCACCACTCGTTTCTCTTCTCGCTCGTCATCTGTCGCTCGACGTCACGCNTCAATGTGCACTGTTAGGCTATAGTCAATTAACTCAAATTTATCATTAACACATGTTTACTATGTCTGTTATAATAGTTTGTAAAGTCTTACACACATGCATCAAGTCGATTAGTCCAGTCTGCCAGTCTTATTCTTCAATGCACCGATGCTTTCAGTCACGGATTCTTCTCTCGCTAGTTACTTCTGCCACCACTCGTTTCTCTTCTCGCTCGTCATCTGTCGCTCGACGTCACGCAATCGCCCAAACTCCAGACACTTATCAACTNCAATCGCCCAAACTCCAGACACTTATCAACTCCCAGCTCGGTGGCTCAACACGCTTTTATAGTCGCTGACCTGGACCTGGAAGGTTCGCCGCACCCCAGGTCACGCTGACAGAAACTCGGTCATTAATAGAGTACATTTTTCGGATAAATGTGAAAATACAATCTGCTGAACGTCAGGAGCTTGCGAGCAGTAAACAGCTGCACCAGGCGGAAGAATGTGCAGCGGCACACTTTGGAACTAAACCACTGGTGGGATTATCGCTCTCCCATCATTCAAACATACCTAGTGCCTCGCCACCCGCTATCATATCACTACACTGTCCTGTTTCGCTTGCTCGGGCCGGCAATGCTGCAACACTTAACACTGCCTCCTCCTCAAGTCTGTTCATCCCAAACAGACTCTACAACATCAGAACTAGGAGCCAGTAGGTCAATGTGGACAACCTTCGGCTCCACCTGAGGCCTTGACAACAAGTCCAAAAGACCACAACATTGATGATCTTCAGAATCCTGTAGGAAACTTCCCAACATTTCTGTAGATCCAAGTACCCTTTTCACCTCTGTGTGTTGTACAGCCACACCAGTTGTCCTCCTTGGAACACATCGCTCTACATTCTCCTCTCATACTGCGTCTTCATCCTGTCACTGTTTGGTTGTTTGTGCCTTCATTACTGGTTTGAAAAAAATTATGCAACTACAGAATATTCCCTTGTAGCTTCCTTTAGACAATGTCTAACAATCTGAAAAGTGCTGGCCCTTGCAGTGGATGCTGCAGGTTGTGGCTACATCATAGTCCGACGTATCCCCCTGAAGCACTCGTAGCCCCTGGCAACTGCCTCACTCCCCTTCTCGAGGTCTCACACCTGGTTCTTTGCCTCCCGATGCACATCTTCCTTGGCTGATATCTTCAGAGCCACTGCTGACAGGGGCTATCCCATCACTTGCTCCATGCCTTGGGCTCCTTTCACTGCTATATAGCCAAGTGCAAAGAGCGTCTGAACACCACTCACAGGTCATCATGTGCATTTTCCAACTACTTGCATGAGCTCATTGAAGCCATTTGTTCTTCATTTCGCTATCTATTTTATCACTGCTGCTTCTGTTTCTGCTGTTGATGATGTGAGCAATACGTTCTCAGGTGCCCCAGCTGTCCACATGACCAACACTCC
>NQII01000250.1:818996-867950 GCA_002778355.1 Clitarchus hookeri | reverse complement strand
CCTAGGGTCATTACCTCAGGTTGCTCCCCTGCGCTGGTATCTAGCGTCGTGACTAATCTAAGTATGAGCGATTCGCGTCAATATATATATATATATATAAACCCAGTAATACAGGATGGCGATTATTGCAAACTGGTGTTGGTACTCCCGAAAAGAAGTTTTGCCCTCGTATGGAGCCGGCTTAATTAAGACCCCCTTGCCCGCACCAATGCCATAGAACTGCTGACTATCTTCCGAGTTTGCGGTGTTGGTGACGACTTACGCTGTTTCCTCACTCTTCTCAGCTGCCAGTGTGATGATAGTAGAACTCCATTGCTGAAGAATTCCCTGCAATTGCTTCTATACTGCACTGATCTTCAGTTTCACTTTATTCTCGATGCTGTCCATTCCTTCACAAACACAGTTCACTGTCCACTACTTCAGTTACACTGTCCACTTTTTCATCTACACTGTCAATTTCCTTGACCGCACAGTCAATTCTTGTATTCACTAACACACCAACGCCTTATATTTTCCTATCTACATGATCTATTTTCTTGTCTACATTTTCATTTATAGAGTCAATTTTCCTGTCTGCATTTTCATTTACACTATTTATAGTTTCAATTACAGAACTAATTTCGATATTTACAGTTTCTTTCGTCTTTTCTTTCATATTGCTAAGAAAAAAAACAAATAGATTTCTGCCACTTCTTTGTAGAAACGTTTCTATTATTTAGGAATATTTTTATTTTATCAATAATAATACTGGTATTTCTTAGATAGGCTGTGGATTCGTGTTGAAGTAATATTGAACTGAACAGGATTTAATTAAAATATGGTTTCTATAGGTGAAAAAAAGTTGGATGTGGGTGAAGTAAAAATCTTGTATAACTCAAACACTAGTGAATGATCTTTGGCAGTATTAAATGTCTTTCCAGGATGTCCACAAGTCAGGGTAAAGTCACGAAAGTTGAAATTGGGCAGGGAAAGTCAGGGAATTTACTATAAATTCCAGAACATTCCCAGTGATAGTAATTTTAGGGGAAAATGTTATGCTCCAGTCTACAGTCACCCAGACTGTGAAAGCATTTTTTTTCCCAGATGGTGGTTTAGTTCGTAATCACAAACACACAATGAAATGGCTTTTGCAAGGCTGTGTTCAAATTTCATTTTTTGCAATGCAATTCTAGTTTCATATTAAGTATAATGACTGTAATCATTTGGATGTCTGCATAATGTCCGTTAACAATGTGCAATGGCAGGAACTTAAATTTTCATCATTATATGTACTTGTTTGTACTGTATATCTTTACAAGGTGTTAAATAATACAATGCAGACCACTGCATAGTAATTTTTTCATTTTTTATTTTGAATAGAAGATTACAAGAACTGAAATGCAAACAGACACCAAAAATTTGTGTTCTACATGATTGATTGTATGGTAAATTATTTGTTTCCGGTAATGTGTTTCAGGTTTGGAGAAATGTGTAGTACGTATGTAGTGAAAAAAAAACNGGAGAAATGTGTAGTACGTATGTAGTGAAAAAAAAACTTAAATAAGTTAATTAAGGTTGCAGGTAGGCCGCTAGACTACCAAAATTATTAAAGGACAGGAATTCAAGTACTCGCAGTGTAGTACTTGTTGACAGGCACACTCTCACAAAGAAGGACGACACATTTTCCAAGCGGTTGTGCGATCGTAACGTTTTTCTGGCTAGGCCAGCTTCATCAGGTGGTGAGTTGTCCAACAACAAGTACTACATTGTGAGTACTTGAATTCCTGTCCTTTAATATATTTTCAAAAACTCAAATACTGTGAACTGCTCTATCAGATGGTGCAAACCAAGTTCTGGAAAATTTTTGTGTAAATTTTGCAACTTTTTGCTACAGTTAAAGGACCATAATGGCTAAGCGGTGTACATTTAATAAGCAGTGGTTAGATTACAAAGTGAATTGATCAGTGATCACCACACAAATAACTTTGTTATTATAATGCTGTATAACAAATAGAAAATTGTAAAACTTACTGTTTGTAAGAGTTTTCATGGTAAAAGATGCTCGCATTGAGGTTCTAGATACATTTAAACAAACAATTTCGTCGATGTTTTGCGACTACGGGAATGATTACAGAATTTTGCGTATAAACATAACTAATAAGTATTTAGCATTATTTAGCGTTATTTGGTCCTGCTGGGTTCGAACCACGGGTTTGATATACCCAGTGGTACATGAGTCCCTGGCGGAAGTCGACAACAACTTGATGCAACTCGCCGGCGGTCTTGTAGGGTGGCTGAAATAGGGAGCGTGGAGGGACTGGGAGGTTAATTCTCTCCAGTTGTTGGGCGGCTTGAGCTCCTTCCCGGGGGGTTAGACTGCAGAGAGCAGTGGCGCTGGGTTACAGCTCAAGTTGGACTCTGAGGCAGTAGTTGCCTTCTTAGCATGCCACTTTGCACCACTCCTACGGGTGTATGGCTAGGGAAGAGCAGGCGACAAGGATCCCTAGCTAGGTGTAAAGCCAGCCGTGGCCAAGCCAACCAGAGTCGTACCCGATTATTCCAACCGGCGACAGTACAGCACTGCGGTTGGAGTGAATTAGCTGGGCTGGTTGACAAGCTGCCTTGTGGATTGAGTTCCTAGTGATAGCGGCTCTAGCGTAAGTGTGCACCAAGTACCTTGATGTACCTTATCCACAGTATGGGTGGCAGTCTAATGTGTTTGTTTGAGGCGTACATGCACCCGGTTAGAGGAGCCCGCAGTCCTATTCAAGGTTCAGCAAATGGGTTGTAATGACGCTGTCTCCTGCTTTTCTCTGGTGGACTGATGACAATGGGGGATATATATATATATATATGTGTGTGAAATGGGTGCATATTTGAGTTTAGTTATTGAGATAACTAAACTCAAATATGCACCCATTTCACACAAAAATACTACCATGGAAGGCCATCTATAAATTCAAGATAGCAATTACCAACTTGCTAAATAGCTGCCTTATTCTGTAAGTGTCTCATGCCATTTCTTTGAAACTATTAAATCAAGATATAAGAAAACTTATTTTGCTGAAGTACGGATTGTGTTCTTAATTCACTGCGTAATAGGCTACTGTAGTTTCAATCATCGCCCATTCTGAAGGTAGCGCCTTCTAAAATATTATAGTAATTTATCTCAGGATCTAATCAACCAATTCTTATTAAACTTAATGAAAAATTCCTTTAACGCAACATTCTACCTAATACTTTGATAACTTGTCAAAATGGCACAGATAGAAATAAAGTGGATTATGTAGATAAATGTGCACAATTTCTTTTTTCTTATTGTGTCAAGCATCCTACAGGCAATTTAATGGCACATCATTTATCACATTTATACTTCCCAAGATATTCACACCTCCTCTAGTGTTTCTGAAATTGGCTGTTATTGTTGGTTGATATTCGTTACTAAATTTTAGAATTGCTGAAAAGTAAGTAGTGTGGCGATTTCAATTAATTTGATTATAAAAATTGTCCAGTGTCTGTATGTCTCTTTTCAGTTTTTGTAGGCATTACACTAAAAAGTTAAGAGAATTTATAATTTGAATTTCAAATAATCTGGCATCAGCTATGCAGTAAACTATAGATTTCTAGTGACCATTACTACTGTCTTATGTCTACAAAAATTGCATTACAACTCGGGGATACAATCTTTTATTATAAAAATTTAGACAGTCTATAACTCAGATACAAAATTAAAAATAATAATTGAAAGAAATTTATTGTGAATTTACATATACACCTGAAGTCCTGTAAAATGATTAATAGTTATCTTTAATTATGCATCCCAACATTTATATAAAAAAAAACCAGTATTATATTATCAAGTAGGTCTACATATATTTGCTTTGTAATTCTGCAGCATATAAGCAAAACTGAAATTACTTATACGTTAAATGTGCAAAAACTCATGTTATCAGTAATGATATCAAATTATTTTATGTACAATGTTAATAATATATCACACACACATATGAATATGTATGTGTAAAGAAATATTTCCCCTTTATTCGTTCATGACTTGGCAAGTGATCACCATTTTATTTTCTGCCATGCACATAAAAGCATGTGTCATCTATTCTTGTCCTTTTTTATACACATTTTAAATTTGTGATTCCATAATATTTGTAAGAAATATGATACATTATGTGGTGCAAGTGTGTAAACTGTGATAACCTTCTGAAATTAATACATGTGTGCATAGCACCTGGCATCTCACAGTGCTCTCGTGAACTACAGTCAAATCTAGATTATGCGACCCTGTACGGTTCCAGGGAAAAGGATAGTTATCTCTAAGGGTCGTATTTGAAATTTGACTAATTTTGACAGACCCCAGACCTCTACTCTGAAAAATTCAGTTTAAGTCATACTCATGCTGCTTTTGAACAGCTTTGCGGCAAAATTACACATTATAGGATTCAAATACTATAAAATTTTGATCGTATGAGTTCTCAAGTTACTCGGGAATGGACTCTTACGCTCTATGCCTTTGTAAGATTGACTCTGTTTAAACTTTAATTGTTTTAATACCCGAAAACACAAAAACCATGATTTTCACGTTAGGTCCATGTTCAGTTGTCTCTAGTGCATAAAAAAATCCATTTTTTTAAATTATTAATTAATTTTAATAGATAAACGTTTTCCAAAAAAATTATGCCTTTAACAAGATTATAGGCCCTCACCATGTTGCCAAAATCAAGTTCAAATGTGGTACACACCTTTTTATCATTGATAATTTGAATTATTTTCAATGTCTTCTGAATAACATAAATAGGTGCTGTATTTACAAAACGTTAATTTATTTTAATAGGTAGAAATTTTCCTAACAAAATGGTATCCCAGACACTTATACATGACCTACCTTGTCGACAAAAATGACGTAAACTTGTACGCCACACAGCTTTTAAAGAGTTCACATTTCATTTTCAANCGACCTACCTTGTCGACAAAAATGACGTAAACTTGTACGCCACACAGCTTTTAAAGAGTTCACATTTCATTTTCAATGGCTTTTTGCAGAAAATTAGAAGGATTTATTTATAAAATAATTACTTATAATTAACAAAAAAAATTATGTATTATTACAAGAAGGCTGGATGATGTGACACGATAAGTATAGCTTCTCTTAGAGCTGTGTGCAGTCTGCCATGTGCAAGGACGAGAAGAGGGAAGGCTGTTTGCGTGTGTGATGCATGCTAGATGAAGACTGCATGCAGGGGTGCAAAATATGTCCAAACACACAAACAAGATTCGTGGGAAATTGAAACTGTCCCAGGAAATTTTCGTTTATTTATTTATTTATGACCTGAATGTAAACTCCACTGGTTTCGGAAAAATCTGGTTATTCAAGTAAGAACAATACTATTTTTCAAGGTAATGTTCAGAGAACCCACAAGAAAAGCACTATTTGTAAAAGTGAATAGCACAGTCCAATAGTAAATATGTATCTGAGAATCAACATANTCACACACACATATGAATATGTATGTGTAAAGCAATATTTCCCCTTTATTCGTTCATGACTTGGCAAGTGATCACCGTTTTATTTTCTGCCATGCACATAAAAGCATGTGTCATCTATTCTTGTCCTTTTTTATACACATTTTAAATTTGTGATTCCATAATATTTGTAAGAAATATGATACATTATGTGGTGCAAGTGTGTAAACTGTGATAACCTTCTGAAATTAATACATGTGTGCATAGCACCTGGCATCTCACAGTGCTCTCGTGAACTACAGTCAAATCTAGATTATGCGACCCTGTACGGTTCCAGGGAAAAGGATAGTTATCTCTAAGGGTCGTATTTGAAATTTGACTAATTTTGACAGACCCCAGACCTCTACTCTGAAAAATTCAGCTTAAGTCATACTTATGCTGCTTTTGAACAGCTTTGCGGCAAAATTACACATTATAGGATTCAAATACTATAAAATTTTGATCGTATGAGTTCTCAAGTTACTCGGGAATGGACTCTTACGCTCTATGCCTTTGTAAGATTGACTCTGTTTAAACTTTAATTGTTTTAATACCCCAAAACACAAAAACTATGATTTTCACGTTAGGTCCATGTTCAGTTGTCTCTAGTGCATAAAAAAATCCATTTTTTTTAATTATTAATTAATTTTAATAGATAAACGTTTTCCAAAAAAATTATGCCTTTAACAAGATTATAGGCCCTCACCATGTTGCCAAAATCAAGTTCAAATGTGGTACACACCTTTTTATCATTGATAATTTGAATTATTTTCAATGTCTTCTGAACAACATAAATAGGTGCTGTATTTACAAAACGTTAATTTATTTTAATAGGTAGAAATTTTCCTAACAAAATGGTATCCCAGACACTTATACACGACCTACCTTGTCGACAAAAATGACGTAAACTTGTACGCCACACAGCTTTTAAAGAGTTCACATTTCATTTTCAATGGCTTTTTGCAGAAAATTAGAAGGATTTATTTATAAAATAATTACTTATAATTAACAAAAAAAATTATGTATTATTACAAGAAGGCTGGATGATGTGACACGATAAGTATAGCTTCTCTTAGAGCTGTGTGCAGTCTGCCATGTGCAAGGACGAGAAGAGGGAAGGCTGTTTGCGTGTGTGATGCATGCTAGATGAAGACTGCGTGCAGGGGTGCAAAATATGTCCAAACACACAAACAAGATTCGTGGGAAATTGAAACTGTCCCAGGAAATTTTCGTTTATTTATTTATTTATGACCTGAATGTAAACTCCACTGGTTTCGGAAAAATCTGGTTATTCAAGTAAGAACAATACTATTTTTCAAGGTAATGTTCAGAGAACCCACAAGAAAAGCACTATTTGTAAAAGTGAATAGCACAGTCCAATAGTAAATATGTATCTGAGAATCAACATAGATAGTTTAAACGTATCATCTTGAAGTAACATGCACGCTACACCGCACAATTTGCGTACAAAATTCACTCCAGAAGTAAGAAAATTGTATTCGTAATAATGTTAGATTGTGAAACCAATAATAGGTGATAGTCTTTCCAATAAAAATTGTATTACAGTGAAAGAAAACTGCATNTGTTAGATTGTGAAACCAATAATAGGTGATAGTCTTTCCAATAAAAATTGTATTACAGTGAAAGAAAACTGCATTGTCTGGCATTATTTAAGCTTCGTTTACTGCAACTGTTTTACATATTAGTTTACCAAACACATGAGATAATGCAGATCAATAGAGGTACTACTAGCGCTGTCAGTTCACTTATTGTCCATTTCATAAAGGTGGGGTANAAGAACTTCATTATAACAAACAAGTGGTAATTTGGGTCCCTTGGAGTTTGTTATAGCGAAGCTTTACTGTAGATAGTTTAAACGTATCATCTTGAAGTAACGTGCACGCTACACCGCACAATTTGCGTACAAAATTCACTCCAGAAGTAAGAAAATTGTATTCGTAATGATGTTAGATTGTGAAACCAATAATAGGTGATAGTCTTTCCAATAAAAATTGTATTACAGTGAAAGAAAACTGCATTGCCTGGCATTATTTAAGCTTCGTTTACTGCAACTGTTTTACATATTAGTTTACCAAACACGTGAGATAATGCAGATCAATAGAGGTACTACTAGCGCTGTCAGTTCACTTATTGTCCATTTCATAAAGGTGGGGTAAAGACTGAGACAATGTGACCAACCTACACAGTATGTAAAAAGTAAATTTTCTTATTTGCTAAGTATTGTATCAGCTGATGAATTACTGCAGAATATATGTTGGTAATATGGCACTTTGTAATGTTTCATGAGCAAAGACTCAAATCGAGTTCGCTATAAACATTAGCTCAAACTAACTCAGTTTGAATCCACGATAATCTGAATTGAAAAAAAGTTTATTGATAAAAACAAAGCCAAAAGTAAATAAATAAATGATGACGTGGTAAGCAGTTCACTTAAGATTTATTGCCGTTTCTTCTACATAATCAGCATACAAAAAAATATTTATCACTCGCTGCAGTAAAATCAAGAAAAAAAACAGAAGCGCAGCCCATTAATATTCACTTGAAAAACTTCTCCTTTAGAGGATAATTTAACTGAGAAAAAGGGAGAGAATGACTACTTTCTCTCCCGACACCCTAACGACTCTTCACACCGGCAGAAATAAATTTAGTAGATGTTAAAATGTTAAAAATATAAAAGAAGGTTGAAGTCATGGGCACTGCCAGTATAAGTTGCGATGGTCACTCGCTGCTCCTCTCTAGAAGAGCGCTTCTCGACTTCTGTCTGTTAATATTGTCCAACAGGTTCGTGCCTACTCTAAATATTGATTGAAAGTTTCATCATCTGAACACGGACCAACCCAGGCATTGCGTGGTGCAGTAATATCTAAAAACAGCACTCAAATGTGAACGTGGCTTTGAAAATATAGCATTATATTCATGTGACCCCTGCACTTTCCTTATTTCATTAAGTATCGCAACACGACAGTTATGTGGTAAGCTTACTAAACCAATGAAAAAGTGTGATATCCTACGACGTCTGCTACTACTGTGAATGACTCAAATAAAATAATAAATTTGCAAGAACGAAAATATATAAAATGCAAATAAATTATTGTTGCCACAATATTCTAAATACTGAACGAGTTACTATCCTTTACAAAAATATAGAAATATTAAATATATCCTTCATATATCAATTATTATATATGGCAACATTACAACTTTTGATGATGGCTTTAAAAGAAAATAGTACTCAGAACTGAAAAGTTATAATTGAAAATTTAAACTATACTTACAACATTTATAATAAAAAAAATTTTTTTTGCTTTCAGTAAATTGACTTTAAAACATATTTAGCAATTATGATGGAACATGATGACACAACGGTAAACGTTTCCAGTCAATGGCTCGCCATGTTTCCAGTTTCCAGTCCAGTGAATGACTTTGTGCATGTGCTTTTTCTCATTGTGTTTATACAAGTATCTTGTTGTTAATGTCGCAATATTTTATACGTCATTAATTTTTTTATTGGGTTTCTTTAAACATAGTTGGTTGTTGGTACCTTTTTGTGCGTTTTCTTGAGTGAAATGTAATTATCGGGACATGTTTACCACTTTGTAAAACGGTTAGTTCCACCATTTTCCTTAACCGCAGTGGACACTGAAGTGACACAAGTATAATTTACATTTCTAAATATAAGTTTTTGGTTTCAGGAAATGTGTGGAAGTGGTGATTTTACTGAATGTTTATGAAAATAAATTACTTAATGTCAGTGAGCAGCAAACGTGATTTTAGTGAAGTAATCGTGCAAGCATTTCCTTAGAAAAGCACATGTTCAAGAGGTTACGAATTACAAACAGTAAGTTAGCGTATTTTGTAAATAATATATTTATAAACCATTAACTATAATGTTAGAAATGCATGTAGCCTAAAGAAGCAGCACTTTCAACTCTCTTGTAGTGTGTAAATAATATTAGTTTATTTGGCATATATCGTAAATCCAATGAGTGGAAGGTTAACTTTCATCAAAGTGTGTATGTATTTATTGCTGCATCTGTACAAACGGCCATGTATGTATCACATTTTTTTCTTTCATTGAAATTAAAACTTTCGAAGTAACAATAATTTGAAAGTTACTTCTGTACGAGCAAAATTTTCCACTGCTCTTTCAAAACAATATGCAACTCAGAATGACACATACTCACAATAAGAACTTCAAAACAATGCTGTCTCAAGTACGATGTGTTAAACTAAAGAATCCCCCCCCCCCCTTCTCAACAAATGTTTNAAATAATATAAACAGGACCCCAAAAAACTTGGCAATTCAAAAACAAAAGCAGGCAGGAACACAAACATAGCTAATATCCTACATTGATTACTGGACAGAAGTTAACTGACAGTTTTTCAGTGCTTGCCTGCCATGACAGGAAACATGAGAAAATTGCAAGTGAGCACTGGGATTATAACATTTGTTTACAAAAGTAATTTTTTTTGCTGCCAAAACAGCTGTGGTGGAAGGATACATTGTGGTCGTGCTACTTTTCTATAACTGTCAACATTTACACCCAATAACATGAAATGTACAATACCATCGCAGTGCTGCCAGTACGACCTTAACAGTCACGCAGCTGACTATCGCAGCATTTCATAAACGTTTAGTTATGTGAGTCCAACATGTAATAACATTCGTACTTTGGTGTTATTTTAAGTGGTGGCAGTTTTCTATCAATTTGTAACCAAGCACTTTAGTTAACTTTAACAGTATTATTACGGAATGTCAACTTTTAAAAGCAAGTAATAAATCAATAGTGCGTTTTGTGAATGGCGAGGAAGACGTGACAAACTCAAAAATCACGTATCTAGTAACCATCCCATAGAAAAACATAGAACTAAGGATCAGAGGAACATTACCAGTTTTTTAAAATGTAAAAAATATGATCCAGAAAAATTATCAGTCAGAGATAATACATGTGATAATGTGATTAATATTGCCATGCCCTATAATGGCAATAGTGAATCATCAAAAACAATAAAAGGAATGGGTGAAAGTCAACTAATAAGCCAAGATCCCCCACTATTGCAATCTCAGGAGACAGTAATGGAAGTTGAGACTGGCAATCCTGCTGCAATTAATGAACACTTCCCCGAACATATACAATGAAATAGCTAACCTAACTAATAAAGATAATGAACTGTCAAAAACAAACCAACCTGGAGTTAATGTTTTTGACTTGCATCCTAGCAGAGAACGTAATGTGTTACCAGGCTCAACTGGATCTAGTATTACTGAACAGGAAAGTGAAGAATTTATGGCTAAAATAAAACTGATTAGAGTGAGTAAATCAGTTTCAGAAATTTGCAAGCTTACGCCAAATTTAGGAGAGGGTATTAACACAGTAAAATGTTCTCCGTGTATAGAAAACTACAAGACTGTACCCAAGGAAGTAACCATTCTTAAAACTAAATCCCCTGACATTTTTTTCTTTTCCAAGTGAAAAGCAGTTACTACAACCAACTCAAAGCATTGAGTTTCAAAATTTAAAAACTCATATGACAAATTGTAATTTACAGTCAAAAGCACACCAGTGGCATGTTGATTTTTCCAAAGCAACGGAAAAGAAAAATTCAGCAATAAAAAAGGAGCATGAAAAAGTGGGACATCATGTTGCCAGAGTTGCCTATATAAAACGGCAAGGGAGGCAATTTTTTCTAATGTATGGTAAGTTTTAACTACTTGAATGATGCGGATATTGGTGAATTTAATCAATCTGGAGAATTTTTCAGAGCTTATAAAAATAATATATTTTATACCATGAAAGGCAAGATATGTACCTTTTTAAGTACAGTGAATCCTACAACTAACCATCTTCCTCTTGTATCCGTTACAGCAGACAAAATTACACAAAACATATTAAATAACTTGTGTGATTACTCTTGTACATGGTGTTCAAACTTGTATTGTAATTGTGGCTCCTCCCACAGGTGAGATAATCTTGTTGAAAAACTGAAAATTACCTTTGAAAATATGAATATTCAATTGAAAGATGGTCAATATTTTAATCTTAGCGTTGATAAAAAAAACTGGCTGACCTCTGTGAACATTAAATCATGAATTTTTGCTTCCTATGTGGGGCATGGCTCCTAGGTTGTGAACATGTGTTGAATGATGTTCATAAAGTACAGTCTTTGATGTGGCTCAATAACCAAGCTCAAGTAATAAGTAATCTAATGAAAAGTTGCAATTGGGGGGCATTCAATATTAGTAAAAGAAATTGAAGTGATCTTATTGAGCACACTAAATTTTTCCAGGACACTCAATTTGTACAAAGTGAGACTAGGGTATAAAAAACATTCCAGAAAGACTTCAACTTATTTTTTTACTGATCTTCACGGGAAACACACAGAATCTATGTGAAAGTGTCACAATACTGAATACAAAGCCATCTCATTAGAATTTTGAACAAATTTGCCAAACCAAGTTTTATATTTCAGATACTTTGTACAATTGATGTACTAGAGGTTATGAAAAAATTCTGTTCTATTTTCCAGAACGTAAATGCCTGTCTTTGGACAATTTCTGATTACTTTGACTCTGTAAAAAGTACTACTAGGACAATGATAGTGGAATTATATACAGGAGAAATATCACAGGAAAATTTTCCAACAATCATGAAAGATATAGATTCTTTAAAAGAAATGTTTATCAGGACTGTTTACTGATTAATTATTACTCCCACCAAAGTTCAAGTCGATCAAGAATCCCGCAGGAGGACCAGTCATAATGAAGCTGAATGTGGTTTGAAAGATGCAAAGAAGTTGGAGATTCTGTGTGAAACATTATTGGAAAAATTATAAAACAGAATAGCGGAGCCTCCGGTAGTGAAAGATATGCGGCTATGTTACTGTAGCAAACATTTAACAAATTTAAAAGAGTCTTGCATATCAGATCAGGAAATTCAAGAAACACTCAAGACTTACAGAGTGGGGTAATGAAACCATAGGATATACATTAAATTCTGATGAAGTGCAGTCACAATTCAAAATCAAAATACAGATTATTTCAAAAACCTCCAGAAAAAAGTAGTAAACCCTTACCTTATGATTCTAGATAATTCTATTATTAAGAAAGTATTCACAAATGAAAATGTTTGCAATAGCATTCCTGATATCCTATATATTTTACAAAACTGCTTAAAAATTTTCAGTGAAGCAGTTTGTGAATCCATCGGGTATGCAATACACAACCATAACATTAAATTTGGCAGTCCGTTTCATGAAGTGTTAATTTCTTGGAATGGTCCCCCAGTACATAATGCTTCTGTACTTCTAAAAGAATATTTGGACAGGCATTTCAATAACGAAAAATACNATATGCGGCTATGTTACTGTAGCAAACATTTAACAAATTTAAAAGAGTCTTGCATATCAGATCAGGAAATTCAAGACTCAAGACTTACAGAGTGGGGTAATGAAACCATAGGATGTACATTAAATTCTGATGAAGTGCAGTCACAATTCAAAATCAAAATACAGATTATTTCAAAAACCTCCAGAAAAAAGTAGTAAACCCTTACCTTATGATTCTAGATAATTCTATTATTAAGAAAGTATTCACAAATGAAAATGTTTGCAATAGCATTCCTGATATCCTATATATTTTACAAAACTGCTTGAAAATTTTCAGTGAAGCAGTTTGTGAATCCATCGGGTATGCAATACACAACCATAACATTAAATTTGACAGTCCGTTTCATGAAGTGTTAATTTCTTGAAATGGTCCCCCAGTACATAATGCTTCTGTACTTCTAAAAGAATATTTGGACAGGCATTTCAATAACGAAAAATACNGAATGGTCCCCCAGTACATAATGCTTCTGTACTTCTAAAAGAATATTTGGACAGGCATTTCAATAACGAAAAATACCACTTCACAAGATTTTCTTCAAATTCTCGTTTGAAAGTTTACAAGATATCAAAAGTCCTCGACAAACTCCATAAGGAAATGGGAAAACTGCCATTTCTCTGAAACTACATATTATGTAAGGCATGTTTTCAAAATTTTTGGGGAAATTTTTCATTTAACATGTATGTTATGGGGAAATAATAAGTTCACAAAATATTTTGCAGACCTGGCTGTGCACACACCCTGCGATCAATACCGTAGGCGCTTGTCCGGCAAAGACTTACTCTTTTTTTTACTTGAGGGTTTGGCAGCAGCTGCTCTGCTTGTTGACTGACACGCGATATACCAGTTCATACGAGGTTATTTGGAAAGTAAGGTCCGAATCGCAGTACCTAATCGAATGTCGCACGAACATTGTAACGCACATACGCACCGACTCCTGGCATGCCTTGCTCATCAAATCAAACGACGCCATTTGCATTGGTATTGTTGCAGTGCGCTGTTTACAGTGTCAGTTCAAAATGTTTAAAACAATTGATCAGCCCGCCGACTGTGAAATACGGTCAGTGATTCTGTTTTTGACAGCAACGAACGTTTCAGCCGCGGAAGTTCATTGGCAGATAAGTTAAGTGTATGGCCCCAATGCGATGAGTGACAGCAAAATGCGTAAGTGGGTGGAGTTTTCAAGGACGAACGGGAAAATGTCCATGATGTACCGTGATCAGCCCGACCATCAGTGATCACAGAAGATTTGGTCAAAGCTGTGGACAAAAAGATTTGTGAAGACCGGTGATTCACAATTTCCACTTTAGCATTGGAATTTCCGAATGTGGGCAGTTACAGACTGGTTATCCTCACAGGCGGCAGACGTTTATGACTTAGGCATACAAAAGCTTGTATAACGTTATAACAAATGTTAAAACAAATATGGAAACTATGTAGAAAAATAGAGAAACATGTAAAAAATTTAATAAAAAAAGTTTTTTTGAAAAAAATCTGTGATGGTCTTTTTTTTATAAGAAATCGGACCTTACTTTCCGAATAACCCTCGTATGTNAAGATTTGGTCAAAGCTGTGGACAAAAAGATTTGTGAAGACCGGTGATTCACAATTTCCACTTTAGCATTGGAATTCCCGAATGTGGGCAGTTACAGACTGGTTATCCTCACAGGCGGCAGACGTCTATGACTTAGGCGTACAAAAGCTTGTATAACGTTATAACAAATGTTAAAACAAATATGGAAACTATGTAGAAAATAGAGAAACATGTAAAAAATTTAATAAAAAAAGTTTTTTGAAAAAAATCTGTGATGGTCTTTTTTTTATAAGAAATCGGACCTTACTTTCCGAATAACCCTCGTATGTGGAGCACAAGGATAGTCTTTAATCTCGCAATAAAGAAAATGTTTTTTTTAGCCCCATTTTGTTTTACTGGCAGACGTATTGCCTTCAAAATGAATCTTTAGAAGTGCTGATTAACTTAAATTAATGCCAGCCAGAATGACGCAGAGACATTGTAGAAGCAGAGGGGCGAGGGTGACCAAGTTAAAAAAAAGATGTTATATAATGTGATACGTTAATAGAAACTAGTCTTCAAACGTGAAAAGTTTTGTGAATGTCGTTCGTAAGCAGGCACCAAAAAAAGAAAGTAGTTTACGGTTAAAAATATCCACTGAGAGTTTGCGCTGTCTACCAAATGGATAAATGAATAATGCCTACGCCAGCCTTCTTCCCTCCTTTTACTTCTCACCCACTTCTTGACACTTGGATATTGTTGGATATTGTTTGTTAGCTGAATGTGGGTGGGGAATGATGCCACAAAAAAAAAAGACAGCTGGCAACCATGTGCATGGAACAACCACCACACAAAAACCAACCGGCAGAGGTTGTTGATCCATATTTTCTCTGATACCGTCTGGCATACACTCCACGTGTTAGTTACATGTGGCCACATGATATCGGTTCATGTTATTCAAGCTTGATTAGAATTCTAGGATGTGTATTATACACTGGTAAAAAAATTCAAAGAAAGGCTTAACAGTAGTCGCAAACTGTCGGAAATACTTCAAGGATGATAAAAAGTAGCGGAACTGTCTGTTATCTTTCACATTTTTCTATCTTTTGTAATCACTCCTCTCCCTTACCTATCTCTCTCTCGAACGACCCCTTCTGATCGCCCCTCCACCCGAACCCTGCAACATACTCTGTGAGCGATCACTACTTTTGCCCTTTCCTACGTCCCTGTTCTCAGTGCATTGCCAGTGTTTCCCTTCAGCGCTTAAACAGTACATCTGCAAAAAGGCATGCAAGGAAATAGAAACCGTACAGCAAATGTGATGGAAAAAAAAAATTTTTTTCCTGGAAGTCCCTATATACAGAACTACATACAAAATATTTAATTTTTTTGAAATAGTCTTTGCATTGTACTTTAGCTTACTTAAACTCATATTATTTCAAATGCAAAAAAAAAATTTTATTTGTCACGTGAAAATCAATTTTGGCACAAACTTTGTGTATCCGTCATTCTTTCATTTTATCCATAAACATCCAGTTCAGGTGGGAAAAAAAGAGCAGGACAAAAGACAGGAAAGAGCAGAATGCCTCCAGCATTCTGCTCTTTCTCTTTCTTTGTCTACAGCCTGTTGGAGGGGGTGGAGTGACAATTGTTGTTTAACGCAGCAACTGCCTGTCCATCAGTACACACAAGGCTGCCACTGCCTGCCTGATGCACAAAAGGCAGTCATTTGCGATGCTTAGTTTCTCATACAGAAAGAATATAATGAATTAATCGTTTATAAATTATCTAAATTTTATATACATTTGGAGGAAATTTTANGAGCAGGACAAAAGACAGGAAAGAGCAGAATGCCTCCAGCATTCTGCTCTTTCTCTTTCTTTGTCTACAGCCTGTTAGAGGGTGTGGAGTGACAATTGTTGTTTAACGCAGCAACTGCCTGTCCATCAGTACACACAAGGCTGCCACTGCCTGCCTGATGCACAAAAGGCAGTCATTTGCGATGCTTAGTTTCTCATACAGAAAGAATATAATGAATTAATCGTTTATAAATTATCTAAATTTTATATACATTTGGAGGAAATTTTATTTCAAATTTCATACAGTATTGTGTGCAATTTCGATTTAACCAAACACCAATGCTTGTAAAATCACATTTTAATGTTTCCGGGTTAACAACCACTTTGATTTACATAGAATTTTGGATTAACTCAGTTCAAATTATGAGGTTTTACTGTAGTACATTGCTCGAGAAGAGAATCACAACCATTTGTGGACAAAATATATGGAACAATCTTATTTTTCTACACAATTCCTTTGAATGTTATATATTTTTTAATCAAATTTTTTAAGGTTCCTGAGAAAAGGATTATTACTTCGAGAAGGTCGGTATTCCTGGGGTCACAGAATCTAGAGTTGACTGTACCATGTCCCGAAATAGTATGAAAATAGGTTAAAATTGCAGAATACATGCCTCACAGAAGAAGGAATTCTACAGTTTCTAATAATTAAATTTAGATTTTGTACTTTTCAGTAATATGTTAACAGATATATGGTTGATTTGCCCTTTTTATTTACTGAATTAATAATAATCAACTGTGTTGTCAGTAGGATTTCTTCATATTTGTAGCTTTGTATTTCATAAACATGAACATATATTTAAATTTCAACCTTATTCTATAGTTGAAGATAACAATAATTATCTTAAATTTAATGGTTTTACAGAATCCCTATTAAGTTCAACTCAATAACAATAGTAGTTGCAATGAATTAAATATTTCATTCCATTCTGTATCTATTAGTAAGCAACAATGTAATGGACAGATAGTGATGATNACATGAACATATATTTAAATTTCAACCTTATTCTATAGTTGAAGATAACAATAATTATCTTAAATTTAATGGTTTTTACAGAATCCCTATTAAGTTCAACTCAATAACAATAGTAATTGCAATGAATTAAATATTTCATTCCATTCTGTATCTATTAGTAAGCAACAATGTAATGGACAGATAGTGATGATGAAACCACAATATACAGGAGAGATGGACAGGAAATTCATAATTTGTAGAAAGTAAAATTTTTTGAGTTCAGCAACATTTAGGCAAGATTCCACAATCTTCTGCATACCAATACCTCAGTTTTTTTTATCAAATAGGAAATTAACTCCAAGTAGCTAACAGACATTCCACTAAAAAAATTAACACCTCCTTGATTTTCTTCAATTTCTACCAACTCAGTCCTCTGCTGTGTAGTGAAGTTTGGGTTAACGCGCCACTGGCGCCATCATTAACAAATCTAGCCACGCCACAGCCGCAGCTGCCTCCTAAGAAGAGACGTTAAGCCATATACACCTAACATCGCCCTTGAAGCCCAGGGTTGACTCGGGACAGCTGATGCATCCGGTTGGGCCACAACCTGCTTCGCATAATGGCACATCACTCTACCCCCTCGTCCTTCGGCCACGGAGGGGAAACAAGATACCAGCATCGGCCATCTCCGAAACTTCTCCGCCGTCACTACGCTACCCTCACACCTCCCGGCACTGGCTCTGTTCTCTGAAGATATATATATATATATATATATAGGCCACAGCCCACAGTTCAATGCTGTCTCTCGTGGCTGAGTTGTAGGACGTTAGTCTACACGACAACACACAAACNAGGCCACAGCCCACAGTTCAATGCTGTCTCTCGTGGCTGAGTTGTAGGACGTTAGTCTACACGACAACACACAAACGTCTTCAACCATAAATAGACACTTGCAGCTCAGTCATATGGGGTCACTCTACCTGTCTGTACACCGACGCTTCAACCTCACTTAAAACCAGCTGAAATTCGTATCAGAATAGATCGTCAGCCTGTCCGTCAGCTCACCGAAGCCTTCCGTGCTTCTCAGCTACTCAGTAGCTTCGCACCTAGAGTCACAAGTCCGAGTACCGTATGACTGGGGTCACCCTCGCCCCTCCGCATCTATCAGGTCTAGACGTCACTCTGGCTGGCATCCTAGCGATCGGCCCTTCAGGCCCTAGTCAGGGTACAGGCCAGTTTGTGTGTGTTTAGTGTTCTGGCAATAAAAAGGCACAATCCAAATTGGCTGATTCATCACTCGCAGCTAACTATTATTTCTCTAGCTGCTCCCACTATCTCCTGTTTCATACACAGAAGCTCCAACATTCTTGCAGGATTAATCAGGAGCCGCAACCTCTGTTCCTACTGCACCTTCAAGGTGAACCGTTTCTACGCGATACTTGGATCTATGGCNTAATCAGGAGCCGCAACCTCTGTTCCTACTGCACCTTCAAGGTGAACCGTTTCTACGCGATACTTGGATCTATGGCAACGTTCCACCTTCCTGAGTAACATGAGAATGGCATCCTTCCCTTGCCTATTGTCACCTCCTGTTAAGTGGTTGGCTCTGCTGACAACGTCCCGCCCACCAACTTACTTTTACTTGCAGGACACTGACAGGCAAACTCCTGCTTGGGAGCTCTGTCTCTTTGTGATGCTTGGATCTATTGCAAATTCCTACCTTCCTGAATNAACAGGCAAACTCCTGCTTGGGAGCTCTGTCTCTTTGTGATGCTTGGATCTATTGCAAATTCCTACCTTCCTGAATAACATAAGAATGGTCACCCCTATCTTACTATTGAAATATGTCAAGTGCTTGTGTCTGCCGACGTCCTGCCCGCCAAGTCACTTGCTGGAGACCAGTAGCCAGGACTACCTGCTCAATCTACCTGCCTACCCATGCTTCCTCTCAGGCCGTGCCTACCCCTACAGTACATTCACTGTCTACCTCTCTGAACTATCTACCACCTTATGCCTCACAGGGCTAGGCAAGATAAAAAATCAAAAAAGAAATAGCCCTAATTAGAGGACAGAAAGGTAGTCAAAATGGTGTGAGCTGAGTATACACGTAAAAAAGAGAGGAAGCTACTCTGTAGAGGGGAAAATCCACCAGCTCCACTAGAGAGAACAGAAGCTGGCTCTGTCACATCCCACGTGCTATTTCGCCATTGCCTCCCAAACCACCGAAAAAACCAGTAGCAAAAAGTCAGCCCTCAACAGCAGACAAGATGGTCAGATGCCTGAACTTGGCACTCAGTTACACACCACCACGTGTGCAAAAAAAACCTACACCCAAAAGCGTCCGTTCTCGTGTACAACATTCCGTAATTGAGGTTTCAATACCCGCCAGCTCAACACCCAATAGAAACCTCGTCAANTCCGTTCTCGTGTACAACATTCCGTAATTGAGGTTTCAATACCCGCCAGCTCAACACCCAATAGAAACCTCGTCAAATGGATGACACCTGCTTCCCAGTCGTCTGGGGGAGAGATGAAACACTGATGCCAACCAACACCTGTAAAACCAGTTTAATGTGGCATTAAGTTTTTCTTTCTTGGCGCCCAACTTGGAGCCATTGAGGAATTTGCAGCTATGAGCCAACGTACTCAAGGCTGGAAAGCCCCTCAGAAAAGCCCGTTAAGCCGCCACAGATGCACACAGTACCGACTTCCACACATTCCACCATCTCTGCCTAGGATGGGAGGATAGAATCAGAAACCTGGACGAACTANCCACAGTACCGACTTCCACACATTCCACCATCTCTGCCTAGGATGGGAGGATAGAATCAGAAACCTGGACGAACTAATTTTCAAGTGTCCGACATGCAGACACACACCAAAAAGGGTACCTGTAGTGTAACCTGTAGTGCAATAATGACAGCTGGTCCTTGACCAAATACCACTCCCGGAGTACGCGGGGAAATCACAGGAGTACCCTTGGAATTTCTCCCAATCTGTGTATTGGAATTTTAAAGAAAATGTTTACCCAGGTTATTGTGGGTTCATAAAGCAAAGGCCCAACTTCAGGGAAATGCAGAAAGGTGGTGGCAAAAATTAATGGGAATTTGTCNATGACAGCTGGTCCTTGACCAAATACCACTCCCGGAGTACGCGGGGAAATCACAGGAGTACCCTTGGAATTTCTCCCAATCTGTGTATTGGAATTTTAAAGAAAATGTTTACCCAGGTTATTGTGGGTTCATAAAGCAAAGGCCCAACTTCAGGGAAATGCAGAAAGGTGGTGGCAAAAATTAATGGGAATTTGTCACCAACTGGAACTAGCAGAATGGCTTATAGTCCACTTTTCAGGCCCAAGCACAGTATCTCAGCTCACAAATGAGTTGTATGGACAGAACCAGATGGACAAAGAAGCGACTGATCTGTTCATACTGCATAAGCCTTAATCTATTAACGTGTGCATCCTGGGCGAAAACAACTAGGCGCTGTGAAACTGATATCTCACTTGTTGCTGCCGGAGATATGTGCAAACATATGAAACCCAGCACCCGAGACAATGGAGGATATGGTAAAAGGGGCGCGAGTTCAAAAGGATAGACCTAGTCGACATCCGTAGAGCACAGGCTAAAACCAAAGCCACTCACTTCTCTGTGGAAAAACTGTCGTCACCGAAGCCCCATGCACGAGGGAGGACGACGGAACCCACCACTGCCCCAACCACTGCATTACCCAACTACTGGCACTGCCCTGCAAGGCATTTCCACCGGGACTGCCGAGAATTACGAAAAAAGATACAAAGTCAGCTCGTGGTTCGACCAGAACAGTCAAAGCAAAGAGGAAAGAGGAGCCCCCAAACACCGCAAAATCTCCTAAAAGCCTGGGAAACAAGACAGCTGGGAAGCCTGACCGAGCCGGGGTCCCAGCAAAGTAAAGGAGGAGGCCCTTCAAGTAGCAGTCATGCAGGAGAAAGTAGTCTTACGACACCCGCCCCGCATCACAGTGCTCATCAGGGCAACTGAAGTCTTGGCGACCTTGGATACCGCTGCCAAAGCCAACTTCATTCAAAAACAAAACGTACCCCAGAGTTCTGGGATAAGATACAGCCTGTGAAGGATACAACTATCTACATGGCCAAAAAAGGGACCACCTACCCATAGACAGGAAACTTTCCCTCACTCTGACATTTGTTGACAAGACAATTCTAACAAAGTTCCACGTGGTGAAAGAGTAGGGAGAGACAATCATCTTAGGTCAGCCATGGTTGTCAAAACAGCAAGTGATGCTGGATTGCCAGCATGGGCAAATATATTTGGGCGGTACCAACAGAAGGTCGATAACCTGGCACAAATTCGCAGAACCAGAACTACAGCAACCCATCACCAGGGATGAGTTGAAGCACCAGCTGCAAAGGGAAGCTGTGGAACAACTGATGCAAATTGTACCAGAGCACCGGGCAGGTGTTCAAACAGCACAACATGCTACATCAAACCGCCACAATCTCTCATGAGATCCACTTGACCAGTCCCCAGATAACCCACAATCTCCTGGGGAGGTCTCAGTCAAACTAAGGGCAATAATCAAACTGCAGTAGAGCAGATGCAGAAATTGGACATTGAGCCGTCAGACTTTGCATATTACGCTTGAGTTGTCCTGGTACCCAACAAAGATGGCACTCTTAAAGTTCTGTATCAACTACTATGACCTAAACAAGATTACCCAAGCCAGCAGCTCCCCCATCACTGAATTTGGGGCACACAGTCAAGGCTCTCGGAGAAGAAAAAATCTTCAGCACCCTCAACATGCGTTGTGAATAGTATTGGCAGATACCAGTCCACCCGCAATCAAGGCTTTACAGCCCCTTCATAGCACCCAACGGAGAAGCGTACCAATTCAAGGTCATGCTCTTCAACCTTAAGAATGTCTCCGCCACATTCCAAAGTCTCATGTCTGCAGAAGTCATCACTGGCTACATTGGGGTGTTCTGTTATGCTTACCTAGAAGATGTGATAATTTTTTCTAAAGACTGGCAAGACTGGTTTTAGAGATGTTTAAGCTCCACAGCCTCTCGTGCCCAGAGTCACTCCCAAAGAAAATTGCGCTCAGACTGAGCAGATTTGAGTTATAGCTGAATCAGCTACACCACAGAACATGAAACCGTTTCTGGANAGAACATGAAACAGTTTCTGGAATTTTTAAGGCTTAGTAACTGGCTATATGACTTCATATCCAACATCACCAAGCTCATTGGATGGTTAAACAACTTCCTATGCAAGGTTTAGGGCTAGACATGGTCAGAAAGGGAAGAAAAGGCCTTCCAGAAACTCAATGATCAATTCACATAGCCTAATTAATATGCTATATCGATCACTCCCCAACCTACCATTAATTCACCAAATGGACGCTAGTGGAGTAGGTCTAGGGACCATCTTAATTCTAGAAAGCCCGTGACAGTAACCGACAGGTTATCAGTTATGCAAGCACCCTCCTATCCGACACAGAAAAGAGGTATCATTCCAACAAAAAGCAAATTTTAGCAGTAATTTGGGACATCAAGAAATTCTGTTATCACTTGGAAGACACACTGTTTATTCACCGACAACAGCGCTGTAATGGCCCTGCGTACTTGTGGGCCGGCCAAGCCTAAAGATAGGGTTTTACATGTTAAATAATTTTTCACATGTCTCAAAAAAGCACTTTCAAACAAAAAACACTCTGCACTTCGATGAGTAAAACAATGCTACAAGAAAGAAAGTACGGAAAAGCTATTAAATGTTTGGTTTAAGGGATGTTTGTGTGTTGAAAAAGTTATTTGTTCGTAATTTTCCGGATATTAACAATTTAACCAAAAAAATTGTGTAGCAATGTAGTTTGCACCAAGACAAATAAAAAAGGTAAGAGAGGCACAGATGAACGCTTGAAAGGAAAAAAAATACAGCATATTTTGTATTTAAATAATGTGCTTTGCAGGGGTAAGCCTTGGCCTCAGTGAAGAGAGAGAGACGGCAGAGACAGAAGAGATATGTGCCACATTTTGTCACCCATTATCATCTTCCCTCATCACACAACTGCTGGTCACCCCCTTCCTCCCCTTCTCTAAATCATCCACTAGCATGTAGATGATTAGTTAGTAGTACAGCCTATGAGGATAATCGTGCATGACTTTGCAAGACAGAGAGAAATGACAGACATTATTTTCTACTATAATGGGGTCCAGTAAGAAATGGAAGAAGCGAACGACATCTTTGTTAGTCTGCTGGAAATCTGTGAAAAGAAGAATGCCTCGTGAGTGTATGGCGACAATACATGCCCAACAGTAGGTGCAGTTACGTTATAATTGTAGTTTCAGATGCTAAATTTTTCTCTGATAGTATGTAAAATTGTGATAGTAATAGAATAATTAATTTGTCTCGTAGCAACCATTCTATATGCATAATTCCACCAATGACGTTATCAGAGATCCGTGTAAAAAAACATTACTTATAAACATGATACGTAATGCACACGTCACTATCATAAACATTAATTAATCTAGCAGNAGTGTAAAAAAACATTACTTATAAACATGATACGTAATGCACACGTCACTATCATAAACATTAATTAATCTAGCAGTTCTCTTTGTAGTATACACAACGTACGTGCATTTGTGTATTCGCCAGCAAACACTAAAAATGTATGACCTGCACCATCCTGCACTACCTTTGAGTGGTCTCTACTTCGGCGCTGTCTTCGCGAGTTTGACTCTCAGCAGACAGTGGCGCGCTCAGACGTTTCCTTTACCGTCATCCTTTCCTAACAACTTCTATGCCTTACCTCTTCCCTTTCCAAGTGCATGTGTATTCNGACGTTTCCTTTACCGTCATCCTTTCCTAACAACTTCTATGCCTTACCTCTTCCCTTTCCAAGTGCATGTGTATTCAATACTTCTGTAGTTTAAGATTTTTCAATTGTCTGAGCCCTGGGAACACCGCTGCTTGGTACTGTTGCTTAACGACGTACACTACTAAGTTATCATGTTTTTTAACAGGCGTAGCTAACTTTAAGGTAAGAAAAGGTTGCAATGTTTGACCTTTAAGTAACACTTGAAAATTTTTAATATGATGTGTACAGGCTATGGTTTAGTGATTTTAGGGAGCTTCTGTGTCGTTGGCTTAACTTTTAAATTATATTTTTGGTCACCATTCAAAACTAAATTTCTGTAAGCAGCTTCATGGCATGCTGTCTAGATTTCACTTGTAATTTTTTTTTATTGAAATCTTGTTGGAAAGTTTGTGCATACTAACGATGATTGAATAGACCTTAGTGTGTGATATCCTTGATTGTAACTGTTTTTAACACTGCACTCTTTACTTTTGGGCTAGTTCCTCTTTCTTAAGTGATCCCTTTTTTGGATTTTGGTATTGATAATATATGTACATGAACCCTGGTATTAAGCTTTAATGTAATCCTTGCAGTTGTTTTTTGGATCTACTCTACTTAAACCTATGTGCTTTAGCTTTAGTGTACTGTGATGTACTATTTTCTTTTAATATGCATTCTCCTATTGTCTTTTTAAATTCATTTAATTTCATTGTATACAATTTTTTAATGCCTCTCTCACTGTAAGTTGGGAGGCTTTGATTTGCCGGGCAGGTGCCCTCCCATCTCGAGACATTGTATATTGTTATTATTTTTAACTTCACTTTGGAATTGTAAAATTTTTGTTAGTACAATAATATTGCCCCTTTTATAGTAAAATTTTATGGTATGGTATTTTGGTAGCATTTATTGGGTGTGGTTTACTGCTTTGTATTCTTATATGTAACATATATTTTGAGTGAGTCAAATGTATGAAATGATAAGCATTGAATACGGGTTACTCTATTTGGTAGTGTCTTACTTTAATTTGTTATTTGCCAATGTTAAGTTTCAGTAGTTAACACACCACAGACCTTAAATGAGTCATGCGTACGTATATCATATTTCTTGGTATGTTGATATTGTGTAAAGTATAGAAGTTTCTTGTAGTCATCTGTTTGTGTTACACATCAAAGTTAATGTTTAAATTGCAAGGCTATACACGGTTGAATACGACGGAACCTCCATGATTTTCGTGGGCTGGGAAATAATAGGAGAATGAATAGAGAACATAAATTGAGCTAAGATGCACAGTAGTCTCATTTACCTGTGCCAATTTGTCGAGCCAGAAAATCAAGAACGTGTTCACAACTATTTTACATAACAAGTAATAATGCAAAAATATTGCTCAGAAAATTGTGGCTTGTAATTAATTTAGGATACTCGCAAAACTTTTGAGTGATTATTCTTACTTAGGCTTGCCTCATTTTGCCCAGTAAAGAGAACTATGCAAAAACTTCAATGCAACCTGACAGGTATTTTAGGAATAATCAGTAAAATACAGCAGAAAAATACAACAAACTGTAAAACAGCTCAAGAAATACACATTCTCTGATATGGATGTAATGGGGAAAAGGAATTATGATGAAATGTAAAATGTGCAACTCGAAAGGTGTCATATCAACTGAAGACCAAGACAAAGTAGAGAATTGGTACTTGTATGTAAACTTGGCTGCAGTAAGTGGGATGATGGGAACGGGAGGTGGTTATTCACAACTACAAGAACTTTGTGCAACACTGGACATGCCTGTTATGACAAAATCTACATGGAATACTAGCCAGGAGAAGGTAAGAGCAACAAATATAAATGTACTAATCATAATTTTTGTACTGATTTACCACAATATTAAACACACTAAATACAGTAGAACCATGTTATAACATTTCTCAAGGGTCCCCAGAAATGTCAGCCTTATATTACAGAAAACTTTAGAAGACAGTAATTTTGTATTGAAAAACATNTCTCAAGGGTCCCCAGAAATGTCAGCCTTATATTACAGAAAACTTTAGAAGACAGTAATTTTGTATTGAAAAACATATTTGTGGACCAAGAAAAGGCAGCTTATTAAGCCGGAAAAATTTTATAACAGAGTTCCACTGTATATACATATATACAATAATCAATAGAGAAACTGTACAAACAAAGTTCACAACATTTTAAAGATCCTTCATTACACATTCGTTATAAGAAAGATAATTTAATGGCATACTTACTTTTATCAATAATTGGACAGTAAGGGCAATTAAATAAGACGTATACAACATACGTCCTTACAAAAAAGTCAAAATATTTTGGTTCCTTCAAATTTTGTTATATAATGATTTTACTGCTGTTTTGTTTTTCTGCCATATTTCCGAATTTAATGGGCAAATCTGAGAGCTTACTGTAAGGCTGTATTTTCGTCTGTCCTTCAAAAAGTAAACCCTGACAAATTTTGACAGATAGCAAATTTGTCTGTTTTCATTTCATTATTAATGATGTTATTAATGCAGGAAAAATCAATCTTTCTAACAAAATTACCTACATAAGTAAGATGATAGCGACCCTACACAAAGAACCTGCATAGGAATGAACACACACAGTATGTTATTGTAAACGAAAAAAGTTACAGTGTTAATTTATTTACTGCACATGCATATTTAACATTGGTGAATAATAACATTTAAGTATACAGGCAGTCCTCTACTTTCATACACAATGTGTTCCTAAATTTGTGTATGAAAGTTGAAATGTATGAAAGTAGAACCCTTATTTTAATGTGATAAATGAGGTTCCGTTCCAAGATGGGAAAAAAAACGTAACTAAACAAAAAAAAATATTCAAAACAATATATTTACACACAAAGAAACAAGATCANAATGAGGTTCCGTTCCTAGATGGGAAAAAAAACGTAACTAAACAAAAAAAAATATTCAAAACAATATATTTACACAGAAAGAAACAAGATCATGCATCAAAGTTATTTAAAAGTGTTTAAATATATAGCTAATAGTTCAAACAATCGAAAAGANTTTCTGTAAGCAGCTTCATGGCATGCTGTCTAGATTTCACTTGTAATTTTTTTTTATTGAAATCTTGTTGGAAAGTTTGTGCATACTAACGATGATTGAATAGACCTTAGTGTGTGATATCCTTGATTGTAACTGTTTTTAACACTGCACTCTTTACTTTTGGGCTAGTTCCTCTTTCTTAAGTGATCCCTTTTTTGGATTTTGGTATTGATAATATATGTACATGAACCCTGGTATTAAGCTTTAATGTAATCCTTGCAGTTGTTTTTTGGATCTACTCTACTTAAACCTATGTGCTTTAGCTTTAGTGTACTGTGATGTACTATTTTCTTTTAATATGCATTCTCCTATTGTCTTTTTAAATTCATTTAATTTCATTGTATACAATTTTTTAATGCCTCTCTCACTGTAAGTTGGGAGGCTTTGATTTGCCGGGCAGGTGCCCTCCCATCTCGAGACATTGTATATTGTTATTATTTTTAACTTCACTTTGGAATTGTAAAATTTTTGTTAGTACAATAATATTGCCCCTTTTATAGTAAAATTTTATGGTATGGTATTTTGGTAGCATTTATTGGGTGTGGTTTACTGCTTTGTATTCTTATATGTAACATATATTTTGAGTGAGTCAAATGTATGAAATGATAAGCATTGAATACGGGTTACTCTATTTGGTAGTGTCTTACTTTAATTTGTTATTTGCCAATGTTAAGTTTCAGTAGTTAACACACCACAGACCTTAAATGAGTCATGCGTACGTATATCATATTTCTTGGTATGTTGATATTGTGTAAAGTATAGAANACACCACAGACCTTAAATGAGTCATGCGTACGTATATCATATTTCTTGGTATGTTGATATTGTGTAAAGTATAGAACTTTCTTGTAGTCATCTGTTTGTGTTACACATCAAAGTTAATGTTTAAATTGCAAGGCTATACACGGTTCAATACGACGGAACCTCCATGATTTTCGTGGGCTGGGAAATAATAGGAGAATGAATAGAGAACATAAATTGAGCTAAGATGCACAGTAGTCTCATTTACCTGTGCCAATTTGTCGAGCCAGAAAATCAAGAACGTGTTCACAACTATTGTACATAACAAGTAATAATGCAAAAATATTGCTCAGAAAATTGTGGCTTGTAATTAATTTAGGATACTCGCAAAACNTTACATAACAAGTAATAATGCAAAAATATTGCTCAGAAAATTGTGGCTTGTAATTAATTTAGGATACTCGCAAAACTTTTGAGTGATTATTCTTACTTAGGCTTGCCTCATTTTGCCCAGTAAAGAGAACTATGCAAAAACTTCAATGCAACCTGACAGGTATTTTAGGAATAATCAGTAAAATACAGCAGAAAAATACAACAAACTGTAAAACAGCTCAAGAAATACACATTTTCTGATATGGATGTAATGGGGAAAAGGAATTATGATGAAATGTAAAATGTGCAACTCGAAAGGTGTCATATCAACTGAAGACCAAGACAAAGTAGAGAATTGGTACTTGTATGTAAACTTGGCTGCAGTAAGTGGGATGATGGGAACGGGAGGTGGTTATTCACAACTACAAGAACTTTGTGCAACACTGGACATGCCTGTTATGACAAAATCTACATGGAATACTAGCCAGGAGAAGGTAAGAGCAACAAATATAAATGTACTAATCATAATTTTTGTACTGATTTACCACAATATTAAACACACTAAATACAGTAGAACCATGTTATAACATTTCTCAAGGGTCCCCAGAAATGTCAGCCTTATATTACAGAAAACTTTAGAAGACAGTAATTTTGTATTGAAAAACATATTTGTGGACCAAGAAAAGGCAGCTTATTAAGCCGGAAAAATTTTATAACAGAGTTCCACTGTATATACATATATACAATAATCAATAGAGAAACTGTACAAACAAAGTTCACAACATTTTAAAGATCCTTCATTACACATTCGTTATAAGAAAGATAATTTAATGGCATACTTACTTTTATCAATAATTGGACAGTAAGGGCAATTAAATAAGACGTATACAACATACGTCCTTACAAAAAAGTCAAAATATTTTGGTTCCTTCAAATTTTGTTATATAATGATTTTACTGCTGTTTTGTTTTTCTGCCATATTTCCGAATTTAATGGGCAAATCTGAGAGCTTACTGTAAGGCTGTATTTTCGTCTGTCCTTCAAAAAGTAAACCCTGACAAATTTTGACAGATAGCAAATTTGTCTGTTTTCATTTCATTATTAATGATGTTATTAATGCAGGAAAAATCAATCTTTCTAACAAAATTACCTACATAAGTAAGATGATAGCGACCCTACACAAAGAACCTGCATAGGAATGAACACACACAGTATGTTATTGTAAACGAAAAAAGTTACAGTGTTAATTTATTTACTGCACATGCATATTTAACATTGGTGAATAATAACATTTAAGTATACAGGCAGTCCTCTACTTTCATACACAATGTGTTCCTAAATTTGTGTATGAAAGTTGAAATGTATGAAAGTAGAACCCTTATTTTAATGTGATAAATGAGGTTCCGTTCCTAGATGGGAAAAAAAACGTAACTAAACAAAAAAAAATATTCAAAACAATATATTTACACACAAAGAAACAAGATCATGCATCAAAGTTATTTAAAAGTGTTTAAATATATAGCTAATAGTTCAAACAATCGAAAAGACACATTTTACACACACAAACATTTGACTAATTGCAGTGGGTACATACATACATACAGATTCAGCTCTCTTTGGAATTGTACATAGCCGGTTTAACAATCACTGGGACCTGGTGTAGATAACTTATCAGCTTTGCAGAAAAAGTTATTTAGCGACAGTTGAACGCCACCCTTCTTCTTTTCATACAATTGTCTGTAGCACATTGTAGCTGCTTCAACAACTTGACGAACTCGAGAACTTCTCTCTTCATCTGGATCATTTTCTTCAATGATGTTTAAAAAATGTTCAAGGTTTTTTAAAGCATCGTTGATTTTTTTCCCTGTAAGGGTTTTTGTTGGTTGTCCTGGACAGCCATTATTTTGAGCAGCTGTGGATGCTGATGAATTTGTCTCTTGAAGAGCAAGTAGATCTTCATTTGTCAATGGCTCTGAATGTGAGGCCATCAGATCATCAACATCTTCAGAAGTAACCTCGAGATCCAGCTGATGCATAACTTTAACAATTTGTTCTGTTGCACTTTCTGGGGTCTCCTCAAAACCTCTGAAATTTGGCACCAGGTAAGGACACAATTTATTCCAGCAACCACTCATTGTAGATGACTTTATTTCTTTCCAAGAGAGAGAAATATTGGTGACAGCATTAAGGACATTGTAGTTTTTCCAGAATTCTTTTAGAGTGGGTCTTCCATCACCATCTGTTGCCTTGACAGCTTTGTCGATTATTCTCCTCATGTAATATCTTTTGAAAGTTGAAATAACAGTCTGATCCATTGGCTGGATTAAACTTGTGGTGTTTGGAGGCAAGAATATGACCTTTACCTCTGGACATAAATCTCTCAATGCTTGTGGATGTCCGGGTGCATTATCCAACAATAACAATGCCTTGAATGCCAAATTCTTTTGCTTACAATAATTTTTCACTTCAGGGACAAAATTATTTACATACCAGTCCTTAAATAATGCTGAAGTAACCCAAGCTTTTGAGTTCCATTTCCATATGACTGGCAGTGTTTCTTTGGGGTTTCCTTTCAAAGCCCTGGGATTCTCACAGTGGTACACTAACAGAGGTTTTAGTTTACAGTCTCCTGCAGCATTACCACCAATTAGAAGTGTCAGTCTGTCTTTAGATGCCTTGTGTCCAGGTGCAACAGCCTCTTCTTTTGCCAGGTAAGTTCTTGAAGGCATTTTTTTCCAGAATAAGCCCGTCTCATCAACATTAAAAATTTGGTGAGATGAGTAATTTCCCTCGTCAACAATGTTCTCAAAAGTTTTTATAAATTTTTCGGCAGCTTCAGTATCTGCACTGGCAGATTCCCCTGTAAATGTTATGTTGTGCAGTCCTGCCCTTGACTTAAACTTGTCGAACCAGCCTTTGCTCGCTTTAAACTCTGGAGCATTAGCAGCTGACTCACCAAGCTGTTTTTTCCAATCTTCAAACAAACTGAGAGCTTTGCATTGAATTATGGCAAGGCTGATAGGGATATTTTTCTGGTGTTGATCGTCTAACCACACTTTTAAAGACCGTTCCATCTCTTCCATCGCTGCACCCCGCCGTTTTGAAATTATTTTAGAAGAAAGATTTCCCGAATTTATAACATAGTCCCTTATATTTCCTTTACTTTTTACGATAGAACGCACAGTGGATCGGCTCAGGTTGAAAGACCGTCCTATAGCTGCAAGTGATTTGCCACTTTCCGATTGCGCGATAATGTCTAATTTCGTTTGTACACTATTTACAACATGTTTTCTTTGTTTCTTACACACTGAGTCTTCATTACTTTCGTTTTTACGTTTGTTATTCATTGCGCAGTGTAATAATTATGTACGTGCGCCAATAGATTAACAAAAAAAAACAATGGATACAAAATTAACCTCAATCGAAACTAGAACTTCCGTTTTTATTATTATTTTTAAACAGAAACGGCATTCATATGTAGTATCGCCATAGCGTAGTAACACATCAAACATACAACTGCATATTTGTTCAGTTATATCGGAAACATAGTTCTGTATATTCACACCAGAGGTCTCTACGTAGTATAAGTCAACTTTGCTGCAATATTATTTGCGAAGACAAAACCTACAGAATATAAACAATCCATATATCTATGATGTTTACGTTTCTCGTGGAGGCATGCGCGCGATATTTTTTTTTGGTTATGTACGAAAGAACGAAGCAAACACGCGAAAGTCGAATTTATGGTGTAAGAAACCAATGTACGAAAGCGCGAATTGTACGAAAGTCGAATGCGCGAAAGTAGAGGACTGCCTGTATATATTTATAACACTCACTGTTTGGTTCCCACCTCAACGCAGTAATATTTTTTACTAAATTGATATATCATACTAAAATATTAACTCATCATCAAAATAGTAACACAGTAATTCATTACAATAAGATGAATTTGATGTCTCAGAGTCCTATGGTATGTATTTAGTAACCAAAAATTGCATTAACACATACCTGCCAACTTTAGGAAATCATAATTAGGAAAATTTTGAAAACACAATAAAATAACTAAATTTTTGAATAAAAATTACACTAAACAATGTAGGCTTACCATACATACTACCACTTAACATGAAAAAGGCCTATTATGCTTTACTACACAAATAACATAACTAAAAAACATAATTGTTAATATTTTATTACCTTTCCACTTTCAGTGGAATGTGAGACGAAGCATCAGAGCACAGCAATTTTAAAGATGTAACTAGTGCCCGTAGCTTTCTCCAAGACATCTGCATTGCGTTGTTAGCTTAATTGGTTAAATCAGCACTAAAATAATTAACTAAAACCATCTTCCTACTTAAATTAGAGCACTATTGAGTCATACAACTATTATCTATTTTTGCTTAATGTTGAGATGGTACACTGCAGTTTTAAAGAGNTTAGAGCACTATTGAGTCATACAACTATTATCTATTTTTGCTTAATGTTGAGATGGTACACTGCAGTTTTAAAGAGACAGCTGTGACGTTCTTGGCTTTCTTTAGGAATCGTGCACTAAAATTTTGTTCATAACATAAGCCTACTAATTCGGTGTCGTCTTTCTGATTCTGAATAGAGTGATAGTTCACTCCAAATAATGAAAAACTTTTCACAGCTTTCACTTTCACAAAATTTGATAGCAATGCTTTTAGAAAATCAAGCAACAGTTCTCTCAAAATATGAATGTGTGGAGATGCTGACTGAAGAATTACATTCGGTTTTTCAAATGTTGGGAGGACACCTAAAAGAAATGCATAAAATGCTTTATTTAGGTAAGACGAAAGGAACATAAATAGTTTTTCTTCCCGATTTACAAAAGGACTTGTATTCTTCAGAATAGGAGCTTCACTGTTTNTTAGAGCACTATTGAGTCATACAACTATTATCTATTTTTGCTTAATGTTGAGATGGTACACTGCAGTTTTAAAGAGGCAGCTGTGACGTTCTTGGCTTTCTTTAGGAATCATGCACTAAAATTTTGTTCATAACATAAGCCTACTAATTCGGTGTCGTCTTTCTGATTCTGAATAGAGTGATAGTTCACTCCAAATAATGAAAAACTTTTCACAGCGTTCACTTTCACAAAATTTGATAGCAATGCTTTTAGAAAATCAAGCAACAGTTCTCTCAAAATATGAATGTGTGGAGATGCTGACTGAAGAATTACATTGGGTTTTTCAAATGTTGGGAGGACACCTAAAAGAAATGCATAAAATGCTTTATTTAGGTAAGACGAAAGGAACATAAATAGTTTTTCTTCCCGATTTACAAAAGGACTTGTATTCTTCAGAATAGGAGCTTCACTGTTTGCTGATGTCAAAGCAATTCTCTTTTTGCTGGAATCTGTAGCAGAACACAAATTCTTCCTTTTCTCATTTATTTTTTTCTGACATACCCATCAGAGGTTGAACAGGATGATGATTGTAGTTTGGGAATTTTGTAAGAGGTGAAACTCGAAGATGAAGGTTTCTCATTTACAATCTCTCCCTTAAAGAAACTAAGCAATGGTTCCCACTGTTCAAACACCCTCAACAAACTTCTTCCAAGAGAAAGCCACCTTGAACAGACATGCTGGAGTATTTTCTTCATTTCTGTATCATGGAGCTCTTGAAATTTTTGTAACCTTTCTTTTCTATTTAAAGATTTTTCCAAATAATAAAAATGTCCACAAGAATGTCATAAACTTTTACTGGCAAAGCAGATACAGCCTTTTCTGCAGATAAATTTAACAGGTGACAAATGCAACCAATCACAATAAGCCCAGGGTGTTTCTCTTTCAACACTGCTGTAACACCATTTTTATGGCCAACCATTACAGCTGCATTATCTGCACAAAAAGCCACGCAGTGTTCAACAAGAATGTTATTGCATTCAAGCCGTGAAAGCACTAAATTACCTATATTCCGTCCAGTAGAATCTCCTTCCAAGGCAGGGGTAGAAAGAATAGAGTTCATAATTTTCTCCTGTGTACAATCGTAAAATGTCACTACAATGGGATACAACTTTGAATTGGTGTCATTGCTTCCATCAGTTGAAACAGAAAACGGTGCAATCTGCAAACATTATACTACATCAGAAGCCATTTCCTTTACAATTGCTAAGGTTTTTGGACGACCACATCCATACTTCTTTGCCATTTTCGAGTTCAGGAACATTTTTTTTTTGTAGCAAACCTGCATAATATGCGGCATTTAGGGGAATGTTTTGCTCTACCAAAAAAGAAGTAAACAACCATTCTGCTCGGGTAACGTCCGAATTGGCATTTCCAGGTTTTGCAAAGAACATACTTTGCGCTTTTAGCGTGTACACTTATATCTGTNCCAACCATTACAGCTGCATTATCTGCACAAAAAGCCACGCAGTGTTCAACAAGAATGTTATTGCATTCAAGCTGTGAAAGCACTAAATTACCTATATTCCGTCCAGTAGAATCTCCTTCCAAGGCAGGGGTAGAAAGAATAGAGTTCATAATTTTCTCCTGTGTATGATCGAAAAATGTCACTACAAGGGATACAACTTTGAATTGGTGTCATTGCTTCCATCAGTTGAAACAGAAAACGGTGCAATCTGCAAACATTATACTACATCAGAAGCCATTTCCTTTACAATTGCTAAGGTTTTTGGACGACCACATCCATACTTCTTTGCCATTTTCGAGTTCAGGAACATTAATTTTTTGTAGCAAACCTGCATAATATGCGGCATTTAGGGGAATGTTTTGCTCTACCAAAAAAGAAGTAAACAAGCATTCTGCTCGTGTAACGTCCGAATTGGCATTTCCAGGTTTTGCAAAGAACATACTTTGCGCTTTTAGCGTGTACACTTATATCTGTNACTCTTGGGTGCCCTCTTGGTTCGGCGCACGTGTGGTTCTCCTGCCTCCGGATATCGTGCCGCTATATCCCAGCACTCTCGCTAAAAGCTCTCATGGTTTATTGCGGTACAAGCCCGGGACAGACGCAGCTGGTGGTGGGATCTCGGTCTCCGTTAGGCAGCTGCAAAATGCAGCTGTGTCCGCGCCCTGGTGCCTTCCGTTGTCTCCGGATGTCGTCTGCACGTGCAGGAACAGTTGCACGTGTAGAAACCTTTGGTAGCACGCCTTTGTAGCTGCGAGGCGCGGTCGCGCCCTCCTGGCATCACTCTTCCGGCACGTCCGCTAACCCTTAATCTTTATTGTCGGTCGTCCGCCTGCGAGCTTCGCCAGAGCGTGTGTTCTGACGAATAAAATATAGGGGCGCAGAATGCGTCAATACTACAAAAGCCAAACCTATCGTCCTTGTCTGATTTTATAATACATGGAAATTCTACACTGTATGATTCCCGGAATGTCTGGTAGTAATACTGCCTTTCTTTAGTCATCTTTAATTTTAAACTTTGCAGAGTCGACAATAATTAACCTATCAAGACCTCACAAAAACATGGCCACCAAGAGACATAATACACACCACATTGTGATCACAGTCCATACGTAGTTACATACAGCTTTTATTGCACACAGTATTAAAATCCTTTAACACATGTTTCAACTAGACTTCAAATTGTAACAGTTCATGGTAAAATCAATGTCCACACATATTTGTATTCACAAACAAATCTAGTGGCTATCAAAAATTCCACATACGTAAAAATGCAACTCCAACAAACAATAGATATGCGAAAATCGATTGTTGCCCTATCGTAATGTGATCACTTAGTTGCAGGCAAAATCAGTATCAATCTACATCGNATATGCGAAAATCGATTGTTGCCCTATCGTAATGTGATCACTTAGTTGCAGGCAAAATCAGTATCAATCTACATCGTCACAACACTATGAATTTTGTGCTTTAACGTAAAATAATCACAAAAATAATTTTTTGCTGAATCAACTAACTAAAAATCGGAAGAATGTACATATTTCCGGAAAACAATATATGGCAGCTTTTTCCGGAAGACTTCNAATCAACTAACTAAAAATCGGAAGAATGTACATATTTCCGGAAAACAATATATGGCAGCTTTTTCCGGAAGACTTCTGGAAAAATCGGAAAGGTTTGCAGGTATGTAACAACCACTGAACTGAGATAGATATCTTTTATGTCTCATGTTACACTATATGTACCTGGTGGTGTCGCAGCCTGAGCTGGCGGTAGGCGAGGCGTGCCAGGAAGCCACGGGCATTTGCTTGGAAGCACATTGTGGTGCGTCGCAGCACACAGTACCACCGTCGCACCTGGTAACCCCGCCATGCTGCTTGGATGTAGACTGCTGCCGCCGCCTGCAATCTCATTTGCGCTGCCAGCCTCTGGGCGGCAACACCACGCCACCATGTCTGCACATACATTTTTTCCTCTTTTTCTCCCCACTTCAGATTTTGCCCTGAGTTTACACAGCACACACAGTTTTACAAATATGATAAGCAGTACAATGTTCCTCCCTTCAGACATGGTCAACACCATGAATGAAAGGACCCACAGGAGACAGTATCAATACAGCCAGCCTTAAGAATGGATGAGAAAATGAGATATGGATTGAACAGTGACGGAATATACATAAGCATCGTAAGAAAACCACCAAATTACTGCAGTGTCGAACATCTCCATTTGAAAAGATTGACACCTGGAAGGAAAATGCATGTGTTCAATCTTAAGTCTGTTAGAGGGCATCCCCAGCTAATTCTTTGGTGCAGACTACCATGTACAACTTGCAGTTCAAGACTGATGTCACTGCCTTAGTTAAAATCTTCTAGGCCCTGAGTTTGTAGTGGAATTTCTGGCGTTCTTGCTGGGCATGGTCTCATTCCGTCCTGGAAGAAGGCAGTGGTCAAACCTGCTTCTTCGAGCCTTTTGGCTTGCTGGATGGCCTTTATGGTGGTTTTGCATTCTCTTCCTTGATGTGAGTAAGGCATGTGGAACAAGTGACTTGGTGTATAGGGGTGGTATGTGGGGTTGCAAGGGGAAAGTAGGTACTTGAAGAGGTCCCCGATACAAATTGTATACTACTCCTATTGTATAAGAAGGAAGTGATTACCAAACTTCCCCCATCAGGGTCGTGGTGGTGTAGTTGTCAGTCTACTCACCTTCCATCAAGGTTATATTACAGGCAGGATCACTTACAGATTTTCGCACATGGGAATCATGCCAGGCGATGCCAATGGTCTTCTAGTTTTCTCCAAGATCTCCCATTTCCACTGCTCTTGCATTACAGCACTGCTCCATACTCACCTCTTCGTTTCACCCCCATCAGTATTAAGAGCAGTCCAAACCTCTACACGAACACTTCCCCCATCCTCCAATTTCTCACCCCGGCAGGTCTACATGCAGTGGAACAAACAGAAACTGCTGAGTAGGGTTTGGTGTCCTCTCTTTCCTTCATCTGCACCTCTCTCATCCTCTAAACCTCTGTTTTCAATGGAATGAACAGAGATTGACAATTATAGATAAGTGTAAACCACTCTCCCTTAGCAGATTTCTAGTGTTATGCTCAATCTTGCAAGATAACTACTTCAGGTGCCAAAGAAGGTTGATGGTGACTCACAAGTCCAGTGCAATCACTACCTCTTCTGCATATCTTGTGGCCATATTACTGGTTATTCCCTGGGTTTTGCACCAGTTGGGTCCCTACAGGCAGATGCTTAGAATATTGTATATGGTGTTTGGCAAGGTGGTAAGGGGTAACCAGGGTGGTAGGTAAAATGAAGGGGAGGGGTTTGTATTTTTTACAGCTGCATGTAAAATAATGGATATGTGTTTGCCTCTGTTTCCACAGATTTACTGCCCAATACGGTTTCACTATCAAGCAACCCTTGGTTGGCGACAAAGGTATCATCTCAAACTGTGCTGTCCACATATTTTAGAAAGAAAATGCGTTACTACCGATGAGTGCACTTGTAGACCATACCCAGAGAAAAATGGCATTTAAATTTTGGAGAAAAACTGCATTTAAAATTTAACAAAAAGGCTTCAACAATACACCAGAAATTACAAACGTAAACACTTTGCAAATAGATTCTCGATAACAAACAGTTCAACTAATTCAAATTAAATTTTGTTGTAAAGGCAAATAACTGTACTAGGTGTTTTTCCCATGTTATATATTATATCTGTTGTTTTTTTTAATACAAAATTTAAGTATTTAATGCTTTTACTTCTGTGTCATTGTCTGATGCCGATAAAAGCAACATCTGTGACATATTTATCCCCTTCAGCCAGAAACAGCCAACTGTTCACGCTCTATCTAAGTGTAATGTATTTAAGAATTCCACTTTGATGAACAGTGTGTGGCAACATGCCATAAATGAAACTAATAACATCTTATATACAAAATCCTGAATTAGCTGATGGGTGAATGATTGAAAGTGAATTTCATGTTGGCTATTCTGATGAAAGGGTTGTACAACAGACAAGAAATACATGGATAGGAAGAAGTTCTTAGTGAAGTGTTCATGTATTTTATGTCATTACAATACAGCTGTTATTAGTGTAACAAAGTAAACATNAAGAAGTTCTTAGTGAAGTGTTCATGTATTTTATGTCATTACAATACAGCTGTTATTAGTGTAACAAAGTAAACATCATTCTAAAATAATGTGCATGTGTTTTAAACTAAATGCAACTTAAACCATGTGTCATATCGTTTTTATTCTCTCTTCTTTATAAACTGTCGCTCTAGTGCTAACGTCAACACATGCATGATTCATAATAATTTAAGAGGCCATAAATCTGTCACAGTATTATCCAAATATTTTTCCATAAATTTTATGCAACAGATTTAAAAGCTGAGTCGTTGAGATGGAAAATTTACCTTTAAAAAGACATGATGGATAATATTTTGGGATAGAGCAGATGAAAAGGCGACTGTGCTGCTGTCTAATGGCCAGTGCTGTCTGGTGCATTTCAGAAGTCATGCCCCCATGAAATAAATGACAGGTTTTTAATGTATAAAATATAAATATATGAATGAATTCCCAAAGTTATACTTTCTGCAAGATCTATATATTTTTTTAAAACATCCTTGTGTGCGCGATTATACTTGCTAATAATTTTAATTCGGCCTTTAATCACCAAGGTCAGCTCGCTATTTTGTGTTTTATGAAGTGAGAAGCACTTCAGCAACAAGGCAATAGTAATTGTCATTTATTAAAACCATCCATCATTTTGCAATGTAATCATTTTTAGAGCAAAAAAGGTGTATGATAATGTGATATATTGTCCTTAAGGCACACTTGGTACTGAGAGTAATTTATGAATTGACTCATTGCATGTGCAAACTGTAAACTACACGATACACGAACTCGCAGTTTTCAAGAGCAGATACCACTTTTAATTACAAAATACTTTATTACCTATTATTAACATTAATTTGCAGTATGACAGATACCCAGAATTCCTAATAACGTAAAACTCTTGATTTTAAGACCTTTCATGGTTCCCAGGGAAAAATGGCTGTTAATTTAAAGTGATCGTTTTTGGAGATAGAATAAAACTTTTGCTATGGTGCCCTAAAAAGATCGTCATTTTGAGACAGTTGCTATTCCAGGGGTCTTAGAAATTAGAAATTACTGTATTTCCAAGTTTTGCATACATAGATAGATGCAACATCCAAACATCTACTGAATTAGAACCATAATTCAAATATTTGAAGATGTGCAAAAAAATTTTCATCTATAATAAACCGTGCTCCACAGTTTTATATTGTGCTTTTAAGTATGTGCACCTAGCCACACGACTCTAGTTGTTGATAAGTACCCTANGTGCTCCACAGTTTTATATTGTGCTTTTAAGTATGTGCACCTAGCCACACGACTCTAGTTGTTGATAAGTACCCTACTGGGTATGGCTGCTGGTCGCCGCCGCCAAGGCTTTTCCCCCCTCCCCGGCGGCTGAGAAGCAGTGGTCGTTGCACCTAGTGGGTTGTTCTTGGGGACTCTGGTGTAAGATTTGGCCACTTCAATGACCTGACGCTGGGCCTTGAGAAGTGCGCTGGTTAGGGCTGGTTGGGTTAGCACACGCGTAGAGGTGTACCCTGGCGTAAAGCTTAGGAATATGACTACTTTGTTAGCGCTGGCTGGCCNCCTCTCTGCCGAGCAGCCTCCTCCTTTCAGGTGTATACCTGGCTGGCACCGTAATCTCTACACTCCATGACTCCAGCCAGAGCTAGCCCCTGTTTTACCTCGCCCAGCCCTATGGTGAGGCATAAGGGGGGTACAGATCAGTTAGGCAGATAGTGAGTGTCCAAAAAGGGGTAGGCACGGACTAATGTGGGAAATAAGGAGTTGGCTGTGGGATAGAGTGGGCAGCCAGGAATACTGGTCTTCAGTATAGTGGCTTGGCGAGTGGGACGTTGCTGACAGACCCAAGTACCAAACTGAGGGAGACAGTCAGGTTAAAGAGCGTCCATTCTTATGGCTACTTGCCGAGCGGGACATTGCTGGCAGACCCAGGCATGTACTGATGGAGCAATAGTCCAATGTGGCAACTGCAATGGTGTTACCTAGAAAGGCGGGCTTCCCAAGATCCACGTTGAGACAGTTCCCAAAGGGTGAGGTAGGAAACGAGGTTACGGCTCGTGACTATCCCTGCAATAGTGTTATTAAGATGTGTGACGAAACAGGAAATAGCGGAAGCAAGGTGAAGAAGAGATAGACAGCTGGGAGTGACAACGCAACCAAGTAGACTTATGCCTGTTTATTGATTGCTCATTAAATGCACATAAACCAGCCTGTACTCTGACTAGGGCCTGAAGGACTGATCGTAGGTTGCCAATGGGTATGTGACCCAGTCTCGGTAAATGCGTCAACGCGGTGGGTGAGAGCAACCCCAGGTCAGTGGTACTCAAACTTGAGTAAATTGCGGATGAGCTACAAGGTTGCTGGAAGCGTGGCATGCTTCGGTGTGCTGATGAGCAGCAAGGAGGTGTCGTGCAGAGTAAGACTCTTGACAGTGCTGCGAATGGCAGTGACAACTTGAAGTCAGTTGACTCTCGGGCAGAAAGACGTTCTGCGAAGGTATATGTGGGAGGTGTGGAGGAAGTGTTAGAAAGAGATTGCAGAGAGAGAGGATGGCGGTGATCCAGCATAGATGGCGGAAGGTGGCAGCTACTTCCTCTTACGCGGCCGAAGGTTTGTCCCAAAATGAATACGCAAATTCTCCAGGTCTATACGGATGTGTTTTTAAAAAATGTCAATGAAGATGCACAGTGAAATGGGTCAATGTGTATGTACCAAGTGAAATCATTCATATAAGTTACTTGTTCCAAAGACAGAATTGTACGCAGAACATGGAATATATTTTGCGGTAATTCCGTACCAAAACATATTGCATACATACCTCCTAAGTAACATCCTCCAGAAAATAACGGAAAATTCTGTGGTAGCAAATAGCAGATCAGGCGGATGCGTGTTTGTGGGAACAGGATCTAGGGTGACGCGACATCTAGCAGGAATCTCAGCAAATACACATTTGATTAACAGAACAGCCATCTAACCAATAATTTAACAAATACGTGCTGGCGAAACTGTGCGGCCATTTATCACATTAACATACAATTTCATAACAATCCGTTAAACTGTATGGCTCACAAATTTTGTATTCCAGTTGCAATATTCTTTCAAAAATGACATCAATGATACTGGGAGTAGTCAAATTTTGTTAATGATGAAATTGCAAAATTTTCTGCTAAAGCTTTTTTATGAGTGGAACAACAAGGTAAATGCAATTTAACCTATCAAAACCGTGTATACATCAATTTCGATTTTGCGAAATTATAAACATGTCGCAAAATTAGCTTGCATGCACGAAATCACTGTTTTTCCACGAAATTTCAGTAAATTTTACTAACAACATTTTTGTTGTCTCAAAATTTACTACGGTTCGCATGACACGATTACTGCAGGTCACGTAAACAATGCTGGTAAAGGGGAGCGTACTCCTAAATGGAACTGCTTGTGGAACAAAAGAAACCTGTAGAAAAGTGCTATTGGCTACTTCGGAATGCTACAAGGACGCGTGTACTTGGTCGAAAAGCTGAGTATCGAAATTTCCCTCTCCACCTTCTACAGTTTAGGCACTTTTTCCATTCTTAACGGTAATAAGTTCGCCAGTCCCTTAACATAAATTTATCAATTACGTGTTTTACACGTATCAAAGTCTTAAATTACTTATAAATAATAGTTGCATATGCATTAGTTTTGCAAACTGCATGATTCCCAAAAGCTATTTTACATGTGTTTGATTCAGCCCACTAGGTTCACTTTTAAATAGGGATGGGTCGGTTAGGTTCTTCGGTTCTAATTTATACCGGTTCTTGAGGTTTGACTCGGAACCGGTTTTAGGTTAACAACAATTACTCGGTTCTTGGTTCTACACAGCAATGGCAAAACTCTGTTGTTACAAAAATAACTATGGTATTTACTCATGTATAGTGCGCCCTTTTTTCCCAACATAAAGGAAAAAATTTCTGGGGTGCGTGCTTTACACGGAAAAACAATTAAGGAGTGGTAGTCAAACTGTTCCAGGATATTGGGAGGGAAGTGTATGGGAACAATCTGTTATCTCATCTCTTGCTCTTACATCAACACTCCTCTCCCTTCTCTCTCTCTCATAACTCTCAGCCCATAAACAACACTGCTAGCCAATCGATACATTCCTCCAAACCCTTCTTTGTTTGGTAGGATGGCTGTGGGCTGTGAGTAAGAGAGGTAGAAGAGACGTTTTATTTTCGAGGTGTCACACTCCTCCACAGCAAAAAAAAAAACCAGGAGTCACTGTGTAAAAGACGCAAAAAAAAAAGGGGCCGCCCAGACACCATAAAAGAAGCAAAAAAAGATAAGAAATCCAGCTGCCCACCCAGCTGTTGACCTTCTTTTAACGAACTTTTGTAGGTTAGGTTACCTTTATCATACAGCACGCCACAATGTTTTGGTTTGGAGGCCATGAGTTATTTAATTAAAGTATTTTCCAAACATATCACAATCACCACATATTAATGTAAAAAAAGAATAATTTTTTACATATTTACTAACCTTAAATAAATTTAATACAACAAGTTTATCTGTATACATTAAAACTTGTCTTCACACTTAGTTATTGTTCAATTCTTCCATATAACGGTTAAATAAAACATCTAATGAATTTTACCTGCATTGGTTTAATAAAGTTGCAAGCAAAAGGCAAGTATTCAAAATACATAGAACCGAATACTGGAACCGATATTTAAATTGTAGAATCGGCACCGGAACCGGAATCGACATTTTTGGTTATTAGACCCATCCCTAATAATTACGTAACTGACGTTGGTAGTTTCATGTAAAGGTAGATGATAGTCTCAAAAACACGTAGTGAACAAGTGCAGCTATTGCACGTTACTTCCTGGAGATGTGAAAATTAATAAAGAAAGTAGGTGCACCATTTACCTATCAATTAATGTGATGTATTACAACACATGAAAGTGAAATTCGTAACAACTAAAAATTTTATATAAATAGTGCATCAACATCACAGGTAGTAGGCCTCAGGCCACCCTTCCACACCACCAGGCCGCCCGTTTGAAGTCATCAGGCAGCCTGTTGACGTCATCAAGCCGCCCCTTACACGTCATCAGGCAGCCTGTTGACGTCATCAAAGCCACCCCTTACACGTCATCAGGCAGCCCCTTTGACGTCATCAGGCCGCCCCTTCGGACAAGTCCGGCAGCAGAACATTAAATTCAATTAAAACATAAACCAAGTGATCAATCAACAGCAATTGGCAAGGCGTGCTACAAATCAAATAACATAATTTCTGGAACCATTAACACACTCACCAAACATATTTTTATATTGCCATTCCGTTTTGAGTGCACCCATCTGGTGCATAGGTACTTCCATTAATAAAAAGAGGGATTTTACTGTATTGTGTACAATGTAATATGTCAGTTGTGTCTTATTTACACGTTTTAAGTGCCACATTCTATATGCTCCACGTTTTACACGCCACTCAATAGTGAAGGACCGATCAGGCAACGCCATGATTTTCAGTCGTTGTATCAGCTGTCTTACAGGTGAGGTCGGCATCATGCCGCTCGGGGCACTTAAACTTTTGTTTAACTGATTTAGTTAGCAATAGTTCATTAATTACTTAAACCTTCATTTCTAGCCCAGAGTCGTGCTCACCACTCTTACGACTTGGACCGGAGTGTACTATTAGTTTCAGCCCTTGATAGCAGATAGTCGTTAGCTCAAAGGAGGAGCTTTGTGCGCCATGTCTTCTTAAGTAACATGGAGTATAAGCATTTCTGTATAGAGAACTTACTATATTACAACTTTTGCCTATAGAGAACGTATGACTTGTCTCCATAATTTCATGACCTGACCACTTCACGGTCATTATAGGACCCGGCCTCCTCTGGGAAAGTCTAGGTCTACAAATTTTTATGTATTCAAGTGTTAACTGTCTGATGGTATAATAATCGTAGGGCGTACGGAATGGCCAACAGTTCCGGTGACCACCGCGAATGAGACTTGTATAAGGCTAGGTAAGTCACGGCCGAACACCCCTGAGTGTGTCTCGTGTCACTCTGAGGGAACACTGAGCGACAGGCGCCCTTATAAACATTCCATCAAACAAATATTATTATTGCAGCATAGGTCCTATCACCTCGGTCGTGTCAATATCATGGTGCAGTCCCAACTTTCCATGTCCCTAGTCAACGTGGGTAAAACCTGGGTCCCAAGTAATATCATTCTGAAAACTGAACTTTTGTCCCAACATGTCCCCTAAGATGATAGAAAATGAAGAAGACTTAAGTTACTTTCAAGTGTATTTGTGGAATGTTTCCCATATTGTAAAAGTAAACAATGGGCGTGCAAGATGGGCTTTCGTAAGAGAAATGCGATGAATTGCTAATTAGTGCTGTCTGCATTCAGTCTGAAATAATTAATGTGAAGGATAAAAATATTAAAAACTTTCAGTTCAACACAAATTCTTGGATATCTTTTGGCACAGTTTTTTTTTAATTAAACCACTGGGTTCTATATCATTTGTAGAGATGTGCAAATATAGCAAGTTTTTATAAATGCTAAACGGATTATAAAATTGTCAATAACTGGTATAATTTGCTAAATATTAAAAAAAAAAAATTCTACAGGCCGACCTCAAAAGTAAAACACACTAAAATATCAACTCAAGATGCCTTCCAATATAAGACTAAGAACCCTAACATAATTCATCAAATACAAGCCACCCAAATTAAGATGCGCTCAAATTCAAGATGCTCAAAAAGTGACTTGAAAATTACACCCTGATATTGACTCAAAACTAAGATACCTCTAAAATAACGCCAAAATACTACAACATCCCCCATTTCCCTTAATCATCTCAAACAAATAACTATGAAAATTAGATACCTCACAGAAAAGCAACCTTTCCAGTTTTATTTTGGTATAGGAAATCAGTACCCACAAGATATTTCAGAATATATTTTAGATAACTGTTTATTATTTTTACTTTTAATAAATAATAAATATTTCATACATATACACACACACATATATAAACATGTATACACATATATATTTATACATATGACATGAAAAAAACCAAAAATTAAAAACGGATTTGTTTAGGCGGGAAAAAATTTTATGCCAGATTCCACACATGGGAAAAAAACACACCCACTTGTGGCGGGAGCGAGGGAGGAGGGCATTTAGAGAGAGGGGAGGTGTGTGAATGTGCGTATGCGTATATACTTGTCTATAATTATTAGTGTGCTACACTTCAGATGCAGTAAAAGAAAAGGAAGTAATGTTTACTTCCTTCACTTGTGTTATGTTTTCCTGATTTCTGAAATGCCTCATACTAATTACATACACATTCTGTGTAATGCATTAACATCAATCATTACACTAGGCAAATATATTGACTGCAGATTTCTTAGTGGAAATACGATGACATCTGCCAAATAAAAATTTTGGGGGAGACAATTACTATTAATCTTTTACTGTTTGTAAATATGATTACAAATATTTATGTAAATATTTGTAAATATGATTACAAATATTTATGTAAATATGCTACAAAATGCTAAAAATCTATTCTCAAAATCTTACAAGATTCTTTTTAAATTGCTATTTTCACGTACCTCTAATAATTAGATAAAAGAATATTCAATCACCCATTTCACAAACATTAAAATATTCAACAATTTAGTAATATAAAAATCACTATGCAACAACAACCAATGTGCCGCATTTACTGTAATCTGAGGTGAGATTCTGAAAGCTCACTTTTGGACAATGCATTTGCAGATCATTTTTAGACTGCGTTAATGTGACATCATTTGACAAGGAGATTTTGACACACCCACAGGTACTGCCAATTGTAAACAGTACTTTAAATAAGCATATAGGTAAGTTTATTGGCATGAACAAACGTGTCTTGTACTCTCAATAATTATTTCATAAAGCAAGATACTGTAATGAAACTATTTTTGTTAAGTAACAACTTCACATCACATTTATAAGGGATACAGTGGTGTAGTGGTCAGACTACATGCATCCCACCAGGTTCAATTGCCAGTAGGTCACTCCCAGATTTTCGCATGTGCGAATTGTGCCAGACAATGCCGCTGGTCAGTGGGTTTTCTCTGGGATCTCTCATTTACCTCACCCTTACATTTCAGCACTGCTCCATACTCACCTTGTTTCATCCTCATCGGTTCTCAAGACCTTTATGTTAAGAGCGGCCCAAATCTCTGCATTCTCCACTCCTCTCTCCACATCATATGCGTTTTACTGTGTTTTAAATTGTATACAGCCCTCTAAAAACTTTCGGGGATAATTACTGTTATTTTAAGACTATGTATTTTTTATTTTAGTATTACGATAATATTAGCATGGCACACTAGATAGTTGAATGTCACTGCGTTTCGACCAAACCTTACAAAATTCTAAATATGTACAAATTACGAGAAATGAACTCAAAACGCATTGCAACACAGGCTACGGATGCAAGTGACATTTCCAACATTCATGCATGCAGTAGCTGTGCTGTTAATTATTATAAAATGGGATTAAAATGCAATGCTTAAATTACAGCAACAAAAAAGTATGAATTGTTTTGGTTTTTTAAAACAAAATGTGAATGGAAATACAGCAGCCGGCAAGCTATTTTAAATCTATGAAACAAATTTGGTCGCTGGAGCGAAGCATGGGATAGAAATATTTGCTTATAAACGCAGAATAGTCTCTTTTGGCAGAGTGCAATATATCTGTTTCCAGGCAAAACCATTTCAAATGAAGGCAAAATTAAACCTTCTATTGAAATAATATTTCCTACTGAAGTGGTTCAAACAGTGGCCTCGTATGTACACCAATAACTTTATAAAGTGTTAAGAATTGAGTAACGGTAAAGGTATTGAGAATCAAAAAGTGATGTAACGGAATCAATAAAGGTAATGGTATCGAAAAAATTTGGCTATCGGCTTATCACTACAGGCAACAACCAGAATGAAAATATTGTTAGCACAGTAAAGGTTTTAGAGTAATATTTTACATGGTGCAATATTATACGTTAACACTTTTAAACATGCAATTTGTAAATAACTTATTTTACCTTTAAGATTTTTGGGTTACATAATATTCATATTTAACGGTAGCTGAATAGATTGTCCTATTAACATTTATTTTTGTATTTTATGTATTTAGATTTATAATAGTAATATCAACCTTTCAAATAATATTTTTTCAGGTGTGGAAAAACATACGCAAACCTATTTTAGTTGTGCTGCAATTGGTATTGTACTAGGCATATTAAAATTTGGTCATCTGCAATGGAAAAAATAAAATGCAAAATTTAATGCCTTAGGATTAGAGAGATGGGACAAGTCTCAAAAAATTTAGTTGAGTCGAGTCAACAAAGATAGACTCATCACTCAAGTCAAGCTTTTTTTACAGCAGACATTGAGCTACTGAACGTTCAAGTCGAGTCACGGTGCTTTTAGATTATAAACAACAAATGTACACACCTAACAATCACCTTTCGTGTCTTGCGAATCAATCATTTTACGTTGCTCAACAGTGCCTGAATGACAAACGATAACTCTGCTACAGGCCTTGACACTTGGTTGACGTTTGTGATGTTCAGCTGTGATAAAATCAGGCGGCCTTATATTTGTGTCTAAAGTTATTTTGCTTCCCACAGAAGTGCTTCCTCTTTGCTGCCATGCTAGAACTTGTAAAGGTTGACAGGTTAAGTCTCAGCACAACACAAATATGTGCAACCATAGGACATATGGTCTTTGTCTCGAGGCACGTCACACCGTAAGCAGAAATATGCATAACTGTAAACTTGTCACAACTTTTCTCATCTAATTACTATTATTAAAACCAGTGTTTTAAAAAAAGGAACTATTAGATTGATGCATGACGTCTGTGATTGACGGGGACGTTCACGGTAGGGCTAGTTTTAGGTGTGTAGGTCTGACACACTGCTGGCTCTCCAGATTGACTTATGGTTTGTTCACTGGAGCCTGGCCGGTATACAACCTGGGGCATGTGGCTTGGCGGCTTGCCTAATAACCTCACGTATTACCAGCCTGCAAACCGCAACTTGTTTACCTTAGACGGGTGTCGCCTGGAGTAGCTCCTGGCTCTGCTTCAGCTGGGGTTGGTTCCTGCTGG
>NQII01000250.1:789302-818768 GCA_002778355.1 Clitarchus hookeri | reverse complement strand
CTAGAGGTTATGCTGCAACGCGCAGTTGGGGTTGGGTTACAGCCCAAGTTGAGCTTGGAGTTGGTAGCTGCCTTTCTAATACGCAAGCTAGTACCATTCATAAGGGTGAAAGGCATGTAGGTAGGTTCTACGGTCAGCCACGCAAGAGAGGAGCAGGTGACGAAGTACCCTTACTAAGTGTTGAGCCAAGCCAAAGCCGAGCCAACCAGAGTCGTACCCAAGTACTCTAACCGGCGACAGTTCAGCATAGTGGTTACAGTGGTGGGTTTACCGTGGGAGTCCGACAACGACGTGGGTGTGGACCAAACGGGCCAGACCTCCATACCCAGTCTCCCAATCTTTCCGGCAACAGTTCAGCGTGGTGGACGAGTGAATGAAATGGACTGACTGACTAACCGCCTTGTGGTTGTGACCTTATGGTTGGGACTCTACTGTACTGCACACCAGGTGCACAGTATAGGTGGCCATCTTATGTGTATTGTTTTGACGTACATGCACCCAGTTAAGGGAACATGCAGTCATACACTAGCATCGGAAAATACATTGGGAATGCAGCGGTCTCCTGCTCTTCCCTGGTGGGCTGACGTCTACAGAAGTTGGAGTTACAGTCACCCTTAGTAATAAGTACTATGAGGTTAATAGAAGAAGTGTTTATTTTGGGAGGAATAACACGGTGGCCCGTACTAACTCCTAATTTACCAAGAACAGTAACGGAAGTTAACATACGCAAACCAGGTGAAGTGGACCTGGGTCTGAACTATCAAAGTAGATGCGACTATGTACCTATTATTCTGGCTAACCCTAACTAACTCGATACTTGCTGTCCAGAAGGGACTCTGGAACCACTACGAGAAGGGTAGTGGGTGTATAAAAGGGGTGTTGACTTCTTCGGGGGCTTCTGATGAAGGTCTTGAAGAGAGTGTGGTAGGCCGCGAAGACGTTGGTGTTAGCAGAGAGCTCCAGCACTAGAAGTGGTGCAGCGAGCTGCTGAGAATGAACTGCCATTCTGCGGTTCTACACGGACATATATTCCACCTGCCCGCAGGCTATCAGGGGTGCGGAGGTGGCAGGGTGAGCTCCTCCTCCCGTGGGCAGAGCTGCGCTCTCTGGTGCCATCTCTCAGTCCGTGGCAAAAGCAGGTGTCTCTGTCATGCGAGGTTGCATCTGCGGCGTGAACTTAGGCGTCTATCTGGCGCGCTAGGCTGGCTTCTATCACATGAGAAGGTTGGCGTGACGTCTGATAATAAGGCGAACTAACTTGGCTGCCTTTGTCTGTGAGTGCCCCCACATCTAGGAGCGTGCTGGTAGACTCTGGATGCCAATTGTTTGAGGTTCACACCGCGTCTGGGTTACGTGATTCCATGTGCAGATGAGGTGAAGTTGTGTTTACATTTACCTATCAAAGAGTGTCACGCATCAAGGTAACAAAAACTTTAAATGTGAAATGCTCATCCTCTTACCCGGCGGGATGCTGACGGACCAGCCTGAAAGCTACCATCCAACTCCACCCNCCAGCCTGAAAGCTACCATCCAACTCCACCCCTATGACAGTTATCTTTTCTTTTTCTATCAGCGTCACATTACCATTCCTACTATAGTAATTCACTCGTATACAAGAAAAGAAAAAGTAGCAATGTAAATCACTTACCCAGGAAAACTTATTGGTAGAAACTAGACCCAAATTGTTTTCTTGGTAAACTGCGACTATAAGAGGGGAAGGAAGTTATAAGGGACGGGCAGTATACCCATGCACATAAGTAAACATTTACATTTATGGTGCAAACTCGATTTTAACTCAAATTTTATAACTGACTCGACTTTCATACAACTTGAAACTTGACATGACTCGAATATTTTCATACAATTTGACTCAATTCGACTTGACACAAAGCTGTAAAATCAAACTCGTCTATCACTGCTTAGGATATCACATCATTAGAATGTCCATTACGTGATTTACTATTAATTTATTATCAGCTACTTTGGTAACACCACAAAATTACAGAATAATTGAGAATTGAATCAACAATTGATAAGTAATATAAAAAATCGGATTCAGAATCGGAAACTATAAAATATTGGAATTGAACCATTACAACTATGTATTTACATTAATTATTCCTACAGAGTAGTGCTTTTTTTAGGGATGGGCCACTTCCAATTCTCGATACCGCGAAACTCTCGATACCACTGGTATCATGAGGTATCAAAAATAATAATTCTTCACAATGAAAAGAATTAATTCCGTGTTGTAAATACTGCTGATGACACCTCTACCTCTATTCTCAGAAATCCCTCTTAAGTCGTACTTATGTCCCTTTTGAACGGCTATCGTGGCTGAATTACACATTATAGTAATTGAATACAATCAAATCTGGATCGTGTGAGTTCTCAAGTTACTCTGGAATAGAGTACATAATCTCAAAACAGGATCTAGGGCGAGACGCCATCTAGTGGGAAACCTATCAATAGTACATTGGAGTAACAACGCAGCCATCTAGCAGATCATGTAGCAACTACATGTTCGCTAGTTACCATCAATCACATACAATTTCATAAGCTACAGTATAAAAACAGTTCGCACATTATATTCAAACGAAAGCAATCCGAAAATGATATGGCTCAAAAACTTGAATTACTGTTGAAATATTCATTCAAAAAAGCCATCAATAATGTTATAAAATAAATAGCAATTGCTAAACCTGAGATTCTTTTTTCAAAACAAAACTATGGCTGCAATTGACATTTCACATGATTGTGTCAGCATCAGTGTTGGCGTTTATTGTTGAATAATGGGATTAAAATGAAATGCATCATTTATAGACACAGAAAAGCTAGTGGCATATGTACCAATAATTTTTTTTAATGTTAAGTATTGAGTATTGAAAAACTAACTTATGGAATCCATCAAGGTATCAGTATCAAGAAAATGTGGGTATTGGCCCATCACCAGATTTTATCAAACATTTTGTCATATAGTACTGAAATGTATTTTTGTTACAGTTCAAATAGTCAGAGGAAATGCACTTATCTCTACACACACATTTACATAAACAAATAAGTTAACCCAGATTTCAATCCATGGACTGCTGGCAAAAGAGTCAGATTGATGTTAGATGAAAGACTCAGAAATCAGTTACTGTACAGCTAGCATGGGCGTTTACTGTATAATGAGCAAGATGCTGAAGTCATAACAAAACACAAATTTCCAAAATCATTTAATGAAAATGTAAGTGAGATTCCTTGTTACACAACATAGCCAAACCATTCTCCTTCCTCAAAAGTCCTGTCAGCTGGTGTTGTCTCTAGGACTGTTTCGATACCAACTCTTGGTATTGGTTATCAGCCGATATTAAGAAACTAGCCGAGACACAAGTAATCTGTACTAGGATTGTACTTACTTTAAAATCATATAATGCATTCAAAACGAACTATTTAAAACAATTCAATAATTCCAAAAAAGATTAGTACTGCAACAATAAGTTTCCTTACCTGTTATAAAAAAAACTCATATATCTGTGTGTGTGTGTGTGTGTGTGTGTGTGAGAGTGTGTGTGTGTGTGTGTGTGTGTGTGTGTGTGTGTCTATATATATATATATGCAAAAGTGTGTTTGAATGTTTGTTTCTCCTTCTTTCAAATCACAACGGAGNGGGTCAGCCAAAGTCATAATGAATCAAGTCGGGAAAAAGTTTGCCGCCAGCGCGCTCTCTTGCAATGCGTTGTCTAAACCATTAAAGATGGAACAATATCATGTATTAAAGAATTGTGTAACATAAAGAGACCTAAAAAAAAAACTAAGCGGTAGCATATATCTATCTATAACAGAGAAATACTAATAAGAGTTTTTACCAGAAATAAAACTTTTCCCTCCTTCATTACCAATTTAGTGGGCGCATGTCTCTATTTGCCTGGAACTATTTTGGGAAACCATGGTAAGCAAAATGAGAATGGCTGGACTAGGATTCGAACCCCAGTCCTCCCGAACGTAAATGTATTGGCTTGCCCCTGCGCTACTTGGCTCAGGTCGTACCATGAAATATTGGCAGCTGCGCTTCTGTACTGCAGTAAAAGTTGACATAGACTACTTTTTATCCCAAAAAATTATCTGATTTCATAAAAAAAAATTTTTTTTGTAAAATAAGCGTTTGGGGTACAATGCTGCGTCAATGCTCGATATAGCGATACTTATAGATATGTTGATACTTATCTATATGTATCAATACGGAAAATAACTTATTGATTGATATGTAACTGAAAAATATAACGGTCCTTTCTATATATAGCCTTACTATTATATAAATGCGAAAGTGTGTTTGTTTGTTTGTTTGTTTCTCCTTCTTTCAAATCACAACGGAGCAACAGATCGATGTGATTATGGGAGGAATTGTTGTATTACTGACTGGTGACTTCTGCCAAACTGTATTGGTGATTCAGAGGGGCACACCTGCAGATGAAATCAAAGCCTTTCTCAAGTCGTCAAGCTTATGGGCAAATGTCAAGAAATTCAGCTTGATGACAAATATGAGAGTGCACCTCTACAATGACGTTTATACAGTACAGTATGCTGATACACTACTAAAAATTGGAGATGGGCGGTTAGACACAGATGCCGAGGGCTGTGTGTCACTAACGGGGGATTTTAGTAAAATTTGGTGCACAGTGACACGGAACTGATACTAGCATTTACCCAGATCTACGAAGCAATATAAATTACGACCAGGAGTTACGTAAAAGAGTGATTCTAGAACCAAAAAATACAATCATTAGTGCTCTGTTCTGTGTTAATGATCAGTGTCTGTCTACTAACAAATACTGTTATTTCTCCCAATAAAATTATTACTATAACACGCAAGCGAAGCCACGGGTAAAAGCGTGTGTGCGTGTGTGTGTATATATATGTGCATATATATATACACATATATGTATGTATATGCATGTGTATGTATATATATATATATATATACTAGAGCTGGGCGGGAAAGGTAATTTAAACTCGGGAAAATTTCGGGCGGGAAAAATAATTTCCCGCGGGANGTGTGTGTGTATATATATGTGCATATATATATATACACATATATGTATATATATGCATGTGTATGTATATATATATATATACATATTAGGGATGTCACATTCGATTCCTCGATACCCTCGATTCTTGAAGAATCGTATAATAGTGTATTGGAAGTCCAAGAATCGAAGCAACAAAAACCAATTACTACAAATACATAACCTATCACCACTCAAAAATGGTTTAAAATTACAGTGGAACTTCGTTATAACAATAGTCGACAATAGTAAAATAAATTATCGCTATATCGAGTTATCGATATAACCAAATTTACCGTGCCCCGTAAATTTTTTTATTGTAATTGCTTTTGTAGATCCTGTGTTTNTTATTTCCCGCCCGACCTTTTCAAAAAATATATTTCCCGAATTTTTCCCGAAAAGTCGGGATCCCGCCCAGCTCTAATATATACATATTAGGGATGTCACATTCGATTCCTCGATACCCTTGATTCTTGAAGAATCGTATAATAGTGTATTGGAAGTCCAAGAATTGAAGCAACAAAAACCAATTACTACAAATACATAACCTATCACCACTCAAAAATGGTTTAAAATTACAGTGGAACTTCGTTATAACAATAGTCGACAATGGTAAAATAAATTATCGCTATATTGAGTTATCGATATAACCAAATTTACCGTGCCCCGTAAATTTTTTTATTGTAATTGCTTTTGTAGATCCTGTGTTTNCGAGTTATCGATATAACCAAATTTACCGTGCCCCGTAAATTTTTTTATTGTAATTGCTTTTGTAGATCCTGTGTTTCAAGAATGCCGTAAAGTACGTGTATGCAGTGACAAGTTAGTACAAAAAAATCTACGTCTGCCAGCGACAGGATGTAACGACCAGCAGACACGACGTTGCTTTCTCATCCATTCGTCTTCCCCTCCCCAAAATTTTCCGGCTGCGGGACGGAGTTAGTTGCCTACCAATCAGCGCGCTACTTCACTCCTTGTCTTTCTTTCACCTACCTCTTCTTCTCCTGTCTTGCACCCTTCCCACCCCTCTCTTAACAAACTTAAGATTCTTCAGTGGTCCACAAGAAAGTGACACTATAAGCAGGAAAACACTATAAGAGGGAAACACAAAAATTCAAGAATCTGGTCATCAAAATTTATAAAATTATTCGCCATAACACAACTTTATAAAATGAACAAAACAAATACATTTTTTTAATATTACTAAATCTTTTATGAAATTTGATATCCTGGTTGCACATGTCAAAATTAGAAAGACAGAAAATCCACACTGTATNTTTTATGAAATTTGATATCCTGGTTGCACATGTCAAAATTAGAAAGACAGAAAATCCACACTGTATTTGTGTTGTGGTTGGTCGCCCTCCTATTAATCAGCCTTCCACTGGTGTGTGTCAGGCATGTCATCTTGTTCGCCTAACAAAAGAGAGGGGGAGAAAGAAAGAAAGAAAGAAAGAAAGGAAGGAGAGAAAGGAAAGAGCAGAGCTGTAAAAACATTCACTCCCTCTCCTTGCTGGAGGATAGACCCTCTGCAATGTCAAGCTGGTAGATTATCTCAGCAGGGTGGAGCTTGGGATAAAAACTACAAACTTTGTTTGAAATACAGTNAGCTGGTAGATTATCTCAGCAGGGTGGAGCTTGGGATAAAAACTACAAACTTTGTTTGAAATACAGTGTAACTTGTGCATCTTTTCCATTGAGGTTTTCCTTTCCCAGTGTGCTTCTTTACATGGAAAAATTTTAACAGGTAGGCACAAGGTGTGAATATGTAATGAAATACTTTCAGTTGTGAATTGAAGTTATGTGAAATGGCTGGAGACAAGAAATAAATTACTGAATCAGAAACAGTTTGCATTATTCATGGGAAAATGAAAACATTATTTCCAGGAATGTTTGTTATTGTTTTTTTGGAGAAACATTTGGGACCAGAAAAATCATGAATTAGAGACGAGAAAATCCTTTAAAAGGGAACCTTATAAGCGGGTTCTACTGTATCATAAACAATGTAGCATTGTCTAGCAACTGTTAAGACGTAATCATGCTTTTCCCCTTACACACCATGCACGTGGCGATGCGATGACCTTGCAAGCGGCAGTGTCTTCCTACACAGACAACATAAAATGAGCATATCGCCACCACCATTCTTCTCTTTTTTTCCAGCGTACCCCTCTTTTCTTGGCCACCACTAGCTATACTCCCATTCGTACCTCTCCCCTCTTCTATCATACCCTCTTCCTTACCCCACACAACACCCGCCCACTCCTCTTCTATAGTTCCGGCCGACGCGAGTGTCGCCATGCGACACAGACTAACAAAGGCTGGCTCAAGCATGGCAAATGGCAAGTGGGTGAATGTCACTTGCGATACAACGTGTCTAAACATTTTAAAAATATGAGTTTACAAATGTTAGTAACGCTATAGCGAAAGGCTACATTAATAGATTTGCATTATAAACAAAATAATTATCTTTTAAATGATAGGAAAAATGACAGTGCATTTAAAAACTACTGCAATAGCAGACGTGATGCTATAGGCCATACTCGTTATAACGCAGTTCCTCTGTACTTGATTTATGCCAGTAATTGAATCACTCTTGGAAAACTATTTTCTGCGTGAAAATATGAGATGCGGAAATAATATGAAAATAAAACTGTACTGGCCGTGTTCAAATTTACCATTTAATATATTAGTATTTGGTAGCTTCAGTTTGGTTGCGATTTAGTAGTTTTATTTTTAGCAAGTTAGGTTACANAGCTGGTAGATTATCTCAGCAGGGTGGAGCTTGGGATAAAAACTACAAACTTTGTTTGAAATACAGTGTAACTTGTACATCTTTTCCATTGAGGTTTTCCTTTCCCAGTGTGCTTCTTTACATGTAAAAATTTTAACAGGTAGGCACAAGGTGTGAATATGTAATGAAATACTTTCAGTTGTGAATTGAAGTTATGTGAAATGGCTGGAGACAAGAAATAAATTACTGAATCAGAAACAGTTTGCATTATTCATGGGAAAATGAAAACATTATTTCCAGGAATGTTTGTTATTGTTTTTTTGGAGAAACATTTGGGACCAGAAAAATCATGAATTAGAGACGAGAAAATCCTTTAAAAGGGAACCTTATAAGCGGGTTTTACTGTATCATAAACAATGTAGCATTGTCTAGCAACTGTTAAGACGTAATCATGCTTTTCCCCTTACACACCATGCACGTGGCGATGCGATGACCTTGCAAGCGGCAGTGTCTTCCTACACAGACAACATAAAATGAGCATATCGCCACCACCATTCTTCTCTTTTTTTCCAGCGTACCCCTCTTTTCTTGGCCACCACTAGCTATACTCCCATTCGTACCTCTCCCCTCTTCTATCATACCCTCTTCCTTACCCCACACAACACCCGCCCTCTCCTCTTCTATAGTTCCGGCCGACGCGAGTGTCGCCATGCGACACAGACTAACAAAGGCTGGCTCAAGCATGGTAAATGGCAAGTGGGTGAATGTCACTTGCGATACGTGTCTAAACATTTTAAAAATATGAGTTTACAAATGTTAGTAACGCTATAGCGAAAGGCTACATTAATAGATTTGCATTATAAACGAAATAATTATCTTTTAAATGATAGGAAAAATGACAGTGCATTTAAAAACTATTGCAATAGCAGACGTGATGCTATAGGCCATACTCGTTATAACGCGGTTCCTCTGTACTTGATTTATGCCAGTAATTGAATCACTCTTGGAAAACTATTTTCTGCGTGAAAATATGAGATGCGGAAATAATATGAAAATAAAACTGTACTGGCCGTGTTCAAATTTACCATATTTAATATATTAGTATTTGGTAGCTTCAGTTTGGTTGCGATTTAGTAGTTTTATTTTTAGCAAGTTAGGTTACATTCTAAAAATTAGGTGTGTGCGGGATCCCGAACTTAGAGGAAAATTTTGGGAATTCATAACGATTTTCTTGTCGGGCGGGAAATAATTTCTTTCCAAATATTTTTAGGAAAAATTAATGTTCACGTCTGTGTGTGTTTTCTCTACCTAAAACACAAAGTCTGGTTTTGTGCGAGAAGCTTTAAATTGATTCTTTACGTGAGCGATTATGATTTGATGAATCAAATATTGTCGAGAAAGTTTTGATTCTTCCGTTTATTCACAGATTTCAAAGATTGTTTCATAAACTAAAAAAATTTTTGTACGTCACATATTAGGTAACGTTAACACTACGTATTTACTGTGAAAATAACTAAAACTGGTTGCAAACTTGCACTATTAGCAAGTTACGGTAAACCGTGCGCGCTGAATTTGTCTTATATGCAAGCGCACCTATAAGTTGCAAGTATCGATTGCGAGTTTAGATATACATAACCTAAATATTCGCTTAAAAATAAGCTAGTACACAATGAATGTTTAATTCGACTCCAAATGTTTAACTACAGTGAAACCTCTATTATTCGTTTTTCATGGGACCTACTAAAAAAAACTCAGCATGTGGAAAAACTCAACATATGGACCTTTCCCCTCAAAAAGTAAAACCTAACCTAAAAAAAAAAATTATTTTCACCTTGGGTATACTGAGTTGATTGCTTGTAATGAACAGTGGGCATATCTTAAATACTGGATGAAAAAACTTATCTCAATCTTTTAATATAAGTATTGTATCATAAAATATTGAAATGCACTTAATTTCGAAAATCCGCAGAACATTTACATAAAATTCATTAAATTTCTGCCAAATGTAAAAAAAAAGTGGCAAAAATTAAACAAACTTTATTAAAAACGATGATTTCAAATAGAAACATGCTAACAATTGTTGAGTTTGACATGTAAAAATCCAATTTTTTGAAATTATATTTTACTTTACGTCAAATTAAACAACACTTGCCATCTTGTGTGACAGTTGATATCTCTGCATTACTCTTAAATAGTTACTAACGTAATTTTATCTTAACAGAATTAATCGGTAAAAACATACTGTTCCCCTTAAATGCTCGTAATTTACATGGTCATTTACCATACTGAGCTAAAAATTATTACGTTTCCTTTGTGGAACGAGAATAAAGTTCAAATCCGTTCCGTGCATTATGAATGTCTGGTTCTGGTCCGTACCACCTGTACCACCTCCATTATTCATAGGTGTTTTATTTGCACGAATATTCGTTTGCTGACTTGAAACAAAGAAATACCTGCAATTATCATGTTTTACCTGTTTTTCGACATGAGTAATTTAAAAACAAATAGTGATTGAATTATCAAAAATAAATTACGTGGTTGTTTAAAATTGCAACGTTTCACAACTAGTTGTGTATACTAGCATTTGAGGTTAGGGAGTGTGTGTTTACCTGCTCTTGGTGCTATGAATTTTTGTAGTACCAGTTTTAAGATAAATTTTTCACTGAAAAACAATAGTTCCGAATATATTTTCGTTTTCGGACAGAATATCTGATCGATGGATGCGGGTAAATTAATGATTTAAGGGCATAGCATGCAGGTTTTTTTAACATTGTTTATATAGAATATTTGTGGGGACGATCCAAAAAATCGACTGATACAGGAAATTGACATAAACGGGAACTCAACAACGAGGTTTCACTGTATTTTACTGAGATCTAACCCGGTGTTTTTTAATTTGGGTTTGGTTAAAACGATTTGTAACACACCAGCAAATTGTCTTTGTTTTTTGTTCAGAATGTGTTTGTTTTTAATTGTGTGTTGTGTTCACTCGTCGCCAGGACGTTGACAAACTCCAAACGTAGCAAATTTGCTATGTGAAAAAAATATAATTAATTTACTTAGCTACTTTTCATTTCGTTATCGAAAGAGGAGTTATCTTTGTTGGCATACAGATTCAGTATGTTGCATTCATACCCTGCGCGATGTTACTTGGCTGTGATTGCAGTTGCACTACGTGATTCAAAGCGTGTGTGTTCACGGACGTTAAAACTTCCACTGAAAGTTAATTTGAGTAAATTTGCATCAATGTATACATATTTTACTACCAAAAATGCTATTCTTGCATACTTCTTGATAATTTCATGTGTTGATGAACATTTATCATGTCAAGTGAGATTAGGAAATATTTTCGAATAAACTATATGGACGAAGCATATGTGTGTATATATATATATACTTTTATGTACAAATATATGTATGTTTTCAATTTTATCTCATATGCTTCTTTTGAACTTTTTGGAATTTCATATGAATATGATCCCACTCTTCGTGTTATATTATTTATTAGTAGCAAGCCTAGTTTAAACAATTAAATTTCACACCCTCCTATACAGTATTTAGTTCTGTAAAGTAATAGTCTGTAACTAAAAGAATAGCGATTTTTGGAATTGAGAATCGAAAGTGGTATCAGCATTGAAATTGAGAATAAAAAAAAGTGGAATTGTTACATCCCTAATATATATATATATATATATATATACATACATACACACACTAACTAAATGGGTGTATTTAAATTTAAAACTATGTGCTATTCAACAAGTATGAATTAGTGAGAAATCGGTTTTGGTATCGGTGGTGGTATCCGAAATAGGTGGTGGTGTCGGGATTTCGGGAATATCCATCGGTAATTATGGTATCGGAACAGTCCTAGTTGTTTCTAATGACCTTACACAGTGTACGAGATGAGTTTGTGTATGGTGTTTGTGGTTACCTGAACACTTTTGGATTCAACCTCAAATGTCACTGCCACTAACTGTATATATTTTTTAAATGGGACACAATGACTGGCATGTGCCTTGTGAAGTTTGCAAAGATGGAGGGAAAGTAGTTCCATGTCTTAAGGTTGAATTAATTGTGTTTGGTAAACATTTGTGAATACTGAAATAATTCCTTCGTTTAAGTACATAAAAATTTAAAAATTTGTAAAATACTTGCTTTTATAATAATTTCATAGTTTCACTTGATCGATGCATGAAGGAAGTGATCAGGAATATGACAATTTTAACTTTACATACAGTGGAAGAATACACAATATCTACACTAATTAATCTTAAACAGGGCTTTCTTTAGTGCTCAGTTTAATGTGAAAAGCCTATAAGAGGGAGTGAGAGGGTCCCACCTGTGCGGTGAGGACAGCATCGCGCAGCCGCAGGAAACGGCGCCGCTCCAGGATGGAGCGTGCCCAGCGCTGAATGGTCACGATGCTGGCCATGATCTGCTGGTGCAGGCGGTAATCCAACTTCACTTTCTCCGACTCCCGCAGAAATATTTTGGTAGACCCCAGTTGGTAGTTGTCCCTGTTCAAGTTCAGCGTTAGCATGAAGTCCCGCACGTCAGCCTGCGAACTGCCACACACAAACACCACACATACACAATAACTGCCAAACACAACTGCATGACACTTTGACACTACATATAGTAAAGTTACATCAATGGTATAAAACATGTAGTACATGTTTAAAACTGCCACATCAAAAAAAGAGCTGTAGACAAAATCAAGATTTTATATTGTTGCTTTATACGAATTTTGCTATAAAAATTGTGGATTTTGTTTACACATAGCTACATTAACAAGAATGACCCCCATTTTTTTGCAGTAAATTCAACCAAAGGCACCGTCACCAATACACATTTTCAGGTCTTAATTTTTTTCTGGCACAGATTAACTTTTCAATCAATGTGGATTTTCTTTCAGTAACTACCGACGACAATATTTTTTTAATAATTTTATAGAAAAAAACTAGTTTATAATACAAATAAAATTAATTTTGCTAGTCTCATTCCATTGAGAGCTTGTGGTCCTGTTGCAACATTAGAATTTTAAAGTAATACGTAAATTAGTACATTTTCTACAAGAAATAGTTATATTCTAGCATGAAAATTATCCACCTGTTTCGTGAAGCAAAATATTCTGTACATATTTTTTTTGGATAGTAGGACCTACTGTTTTATTATAATTTTTACAGCCAAAAACCATGGTCATCACATTTTCACCAAGTATCAAATTTAGAATTGGTAGTGCTAAGTAATACGTAGTCAATATTTTTTGACACAAAATATTTGTTTCTTTATAGTACAAACCACTCATATAATCTGCAATAAATTAACATAATGAGCTTCATAATCAAGGAAACACATCTAATTGGATGAACCAATAAAAGGTGACTTCTTTTTGTTTAGTAGATCTGAGCTATAATTTNTGTTTAGTAGATCTGAGCTATAGTATAATTGATTACTGCACAGAATTTTGTATACACTTTTTGATTAAAATACTTTTTAAGCAGAGTACAGAACTTTTAATGTCAATCCTGACAGCGAATTATATCTAATTGTGTGAACTCTGAAGTCCCTGTCTCATAATTCAATGATATTACTGTGTAATGACGCAGTATTCTTAATTTTCGAGACACGTGTTTCAGTTTTGTTCGTTTTTCTTAAGCTTTGCTAAGCTTCGTAATATTTTTATCGGGTTTGAAGTTTAAAGCAGTGGTGGTTTGTTTCCCGTGATAGTTTCTTTATCCGGCAGACGTGTGCTATTTTTCGTTTATCGGGCGGACGTTTGCAGTTACGTTTCGAACATCGTAGTTTTCAGTTTTTGTTAAGCGTCAGCATTATATAGATACTTTCAGGCTGCGTCGTACAAATTTTATACGAGAAGTTCGTTTATCTGTATGTTGACGACGCAGTCTTAGTTCCTACAACGCAGTTTGGATGACGCTACTGGCAGATGCCAGATGCCGTGCCCTTATCTTAGGAGAAGGGGGCGATAGGCCTGCATAATAAATACTAGGGGTGTCTATCGCCTAAGAAAGAAAAAGTAACCAACCGTCGGAGAAGACGCATCGGGCGTGAAGAACTTCACCCACACCGGCAAGCACACGTGACCCTTAAATCTTTTTTTCACATTTCTTTTTGGTTTAACTTAACCTAAATTCTATCAAATTATTTCCACCGGTGTGGGGGGGTCGTTAGGGTGCCAGGAGGGAACGAACATCCCTCCTGCCTTCGTAACTTTGTCTTGCGATGCAAGTTTTGAGACATGAATAATCTGTAACGACGGTGGCGCTGTTCTGCACTTGTATATTTATCGGTGAACGGTTCGTACTCTGCATACTGGAACTTCGTATATGAACTGTGTCACTCAAATGATAAATAAAGTATAGAACAAAATACTCTGGAACTTGAACATATTTCTTAATTAATCGGCGTCCATTTTACCGAGTCTCGTGTTCCACCTTTGAGCTAGCAGTGGCAACGTAACATTGGCTGTAACTGCACGCCGAACGTTACAACTGTAAAGTGCTACTGTAAACATATTTTGTCACCTTCTTTAGTAGTGTAATTATTTCATATGAATAAATATAATTTCTTTACATTCTGCATTCATTATATTTTATTTACATTCATTTGCATATAAGTGGTTATCACTTTATTTTATTTTGATTATGAACAAGCCATAGTCAGCCATGGCACGTAGACAGGAAACTGGATACTGTGGCTGATCTTTCTAACATATCATGATGCACCACACTTCCAGTTAGTAACATACCTTCTTCAGGTTAATAGGAGTGATCATGTGAAATGTAAACAACTTGTTGGTAACAGTGCATGATTTTACATAAAAATGTGTTTGGTAGTACGTGAATGCCGGTGCACTGTGTACTTTTCATATAGGTGCCCTTTCTAGCGACAGTTTTCTGAACTACCCGGTACCTCTTTTTACCTGGGCTTCGCTCTGCCGTACAATATAATTTTGCAGCCTTTGTGCAGATTGGACATCAGAACCATCATAGTAATGTTTACGAAAAGCTATGCAGTGAGATGTAGTTCAATAATGGATGTTTAGTTATTTATATAAATTATGTGGTTTCCAAAATCATAATAGTCTATTACAAAATATGAAATTTTATACGTGTTTCGGGGCAGTAATGAGAAAGTTTTTCACTCTAGTAAAAGGGTGTAAGTTAGTGCATGGCGTTCACAGCCCTACTGCTCCTGTTGTTTAATACGTCTATTGTGCACGTATACATAGTATATTAGTGCTAAGACCATGAAAACTCATATTATTTATGTCAGGTTAGACATTGATTTTCAAAATGATGGCCATATAAATATTCTGATAAGTTTGCCATACCTAAACAATATAACCAAATTGAACAAATAGTTACATGCTGACAATAGTTATTAGAAACATTGTATACAGAAAATGATAATTTGCAAGATAGCACGAAATAAGAAAAAAACTTTTATGCTATATATCGGCAACAAATTACAGTGAAATCCCGATATTTCGCATCCCGATTATTAGTATATCCCGCTAATTCGTGCAAATTTGCCGGTCCCTTAAGAAAATCCCTTTAATTCGTAAAAAAAACAATGCATTCCGGTCCCCTTGATAATACGTATTTATTTTGGTGCTCGAGCTCAATTAAAACATCTTATAATTCTTATTTCCAACTTAAAAATCTTGTTAACTTATAATGTTTTTAACCCTAGACTGTACACCAGCTCTAGATTTATGCAATTCTGGCAGGGTAAAAAAGACCGGAAGGGTACTGAGGGACGTAGGGGTGTTTGAAGGGCAGGTAATGATGCCGAGTAGGCTGTGAGGCGATGTGTCTGTGATTCCCAGAACTAAGAGGCGCCTTGGTGTCCGGCCTAGGGTTATGAGACGGTAGGAAGGAGCAGAGCCAGTGAAAAGTTAGTCAGTCTGCTTAGCCATGCCTCCGAAAAGAGTCAATAAGTGTCATTCCATTAGAGAAAAAAAAGAAATCATTAACGCCGTGGCCGGTGGTGATAAGCAAATTGACGTGTCCAAACGTTATAATGTTCCTCCTTCCACAATAATATCAATTCTGAAGAACAAGGACAAAATCGCCTCCCAACATCGGACAGCAAAGAAAAGCGCTTTAAGACTGGTGAGTATCCACAACTAGAAGAGAATTTAAAAAAGTGGTTTGCGCAAGCACGGAATTCGAATGTAGCAGTTGGAGGAAACATTTTAAGAGGAAAAACAAACGTTTTCGCAGAAAAAATGGGAATTAAAAACTTTTGTGCGAGTGATGGTTGGTTTGATAGGTTTAAAAAAAGGCACAGTATAAAATTTAAGAAGCTTAGTAGGGAAAGTGCTGGTGTATCGGCTGACATTTTATATGAGTGGAAAGACGAATTGGGAGAAATAATCGATTCTTATGAGCCCAACAACATTTTTAATGCCGATATGACGGGGTTATTTTATAAGTGTCTACCCGACTGATCAATGTGTTTTAAGGTAGAAAAGTGTCATGGCGGAAAAAAAAATAGTAAAGAACGTGTAACCATATTGTTGGCCGCCTACATGGATGGATCTGAGAAATTAAGACCGTTCATGATAGGCAAATCAGCCAAACCAAGATGTTTTAAAAACATAAAAACTTTTCCGATGACCTATTGTGCAAACAAAAAAGCGTGGATGAAGGGCAAATTATTCAAGGAATGGATACGATCAGTGAATGCTGATATGAAGAAAAGGCAGCAAAAAATTCTACTTTCCATGGATAATTGTACGGCCCACAATAATACCCCACCGCTCAGTCATGTTAATGTTGTGTTTTTACCTGCCAACACTACTTCTGAGCTGCAGTCTCTAGACCAGTGCATAACTAAAACGTTCAAAACCTTTTACCTCAAGGAAATAGTGATGCAAATCCTTGACAGCATCGAGGATGGGAAGGATCATAAAATCACCTTATTTTCAGCCATGAACATTGCTCACAAGGCGTGGCAAAGTGTTAGCGAAAGCACAATAAAAAACTGTTTTCGTGCTTGTGGATTCACGAAGGTGGAACTTTCATCAGCAGTTACTGAACAAGACTTAGAATGCCCTGTGAATTGGAATTGTCTTCCTCAAAATGAAGAAAATTCTATAACGTTTGAAGATTTCGTCCATTTTGACGATGGCCTAGCAGTAGCGGGGATTCTAACTGATGACGAAATTTTGGCTCCATCTCAGGACATTGATGGTGAAGGTGGTGATGAAGATGATGTACCGACAATTACACCTAAAGTGGCTAAACAATACAACAACGTGCGCCATTTCTTAGCGAAATCAGACGTTGGCGATGAAGTATTTTCTGATTTGAACATGTTTGACAAAGCCATCGACAATACCAGTCTGCAAGGCTTGCACCAAAAGAAAATTACACATTTTTTTTAACTTAAATTCTTTATGTGTTTTTTATTGATGTAATGATTGGTTTATATATAAATATGTATACATAATATGTAGCCATGTGCTTATAATTACATATTAATGCAAATTTGCATTAATCTCGTTATTATGTATTTTTTATTTTTTTGCTCCCGATTATTGGTAATCCTGCTAATTTGAATATCTCAATAATTCATATTTAACATTCAGTCCCTTGACAATACGAATTATCGGGATTCTACTGTACTACCAAATTCTTCACACATGTGGCGCTACGGTAGACCATGTAAACTTATGTGTTTTAAGTAGTTCCACTTATTACTAAATAACAGCCTAGAAAATATTTAAGGTTAGTAAATGTTATCATTCAAAAAACATTAGCCTGATTACATCCAAAGTTCATGCTGTGAATCCTACCTCCATAATGCAGTTGATTGCATGCTACCTTATGGTAAGAGTTATTCTGGGTTCAAGTCACGGATAAGGCACGTGTCTATTTGTAATTTTCTCACTACTGTTGTATATGTTTCTGGTTTTATCTCTAATGATATTGCTGTCAATGTGACGTCAAGGCGTACTAACGCTCTAATCTATTAAGAACTTCATCAATAATTATTTGCATCCATGTAAAGGAAAATAGGCTCAGCAACTTCTTGTTTAGGTTTGTATTTTATCATGTCTGACGTATTAATATTAGATTATGTCTGGACCTATGTTATAAGGTTAACATTGAAGAAGAAAAAACCAAAAAATANTCTGACGTATTAATATTAGATTATGTCTGGACCTATGTTATAAGGTTAACATTGAAGAAGAAAAAACCAAAAAATATTAACTGAATTCAATAATTAATAATGGATCTTAAGTAAAAGTCTCATTTTTACACTTCGGTCAGAGGGTAGGGAGAAGCAATGGCAGAAGTGGGGAATTTTTAGCAAATGCGTATTTCATAAGGGTCTATCATACGAGAAAAATTCCACTTTCCTGGAATTTGTTGCGACAATAAACGGTTGTTTGATATTTATTTCCTTGGCTAGAAGTTCTTGGTGCTGATGGTGTAATGTGTGTTGTCGAGCTTTGAAGCCAGCAAGAACTCAGTACATCCTGTAGTAAAAACTGTTCCACCTCACTGATGTAGAAATATTGACACTACAAGGAGGGTAGCATATTGGGGCATGTGTATATAGTACGAAAGGGACCTGATTTTACAAGGGCAGTGATTTTACCAGGCCATTCTAGAAAACCATTACAAAAATGCAAAAAATTGACAAAAATAGAAAAATCCCTACAAAAATGAAAGAAATAGCGANTTCTAGAAAACCATTACAAAAATGCAAAAAATTGACAAAAATAGAAAAATCCCTACAAAAATGAAAGAAATAGCGACAAAAGTTAATTACAAATACATTTGCTAGTCCACAGCAATAAAATATATGGGTTTTAGTGTACCCTCTATTGGTAGGCCACAATATTAAGAACAAGAAATAACATTGAAAATCCAACAAAAATGTGGCAAACTTGGTTTGCAGAACCCACATTGCACCACACATACAGGTCGGCCTGCCCGGCATACGACACACGATGTCAAAAAGAGATAAGATTTGCTCTACACCCACCCCTCTCCCATACCTCTCATGGTAGCTTGACTTGCCACAGGTATTGCCATTAACCAGTCCAGTCTCGCCAGAGCCGCAGCCCCCTCCTATGAAGAGACATAACACAGATTGGCCTTAAAAGTCCAGAGTTGGCTCGCTAAGTTAATGCATCCTGTTGGACCGCAACCCACTACGCATCACGACAGGAGCTCTACCACTTCGGCTTTCGGCCACAGAGGTGAAATGAGCCGCCAGCTTCAGCCACCTTCGGCCATCTCTGCCACTTCTCCACCGCTTCTCTGCTATCCTCACACTGGTCCTGTGCTCTGGGTATACAGAGAGGCAGCAGCCCACAGTTTGATGCTGTCTCGCGTGGCTCAGTTGTAGGACATTACTCAGCCCGACTGTGCACAGATTTCTTCAACTGATAACTGACTCTCACAGTGCAGTCATAGGGTGTCACTCCGCCCGACTGCACACAACACACGATACAAGCTCGCTTACCACTAGCTGATACTTGTCAGACTAGATAGTGCCGCCATGTCTACCAAATCTAGGTGTCAATCTGGTTAGCAACCTAGAATCGACCCTTCAAGCCCTAGTCAAGGTAAAGGCTGATTTATGTGTGTTTACTGTCCCGACAATAAAAAGGTATCATATGAAATTGGCTTACTTATCACTCGCAACTAGCTATTCTCTACCTGCACCCACTATATCCTGTTTCATTAACAGAAGATCCAATATTCTTGCAGGAGTAGTCACAAGCCACAACTTCTGTACCTACTGCACCTTCATGGAGAACCATCTCCATATGACACTTGGATCTATGGCGAGGTCCCGCCTTCCTAAGTAACAAGAGAGTGGTTGGGACGACCACATGCTATTGACATCTTCTGTCAAGTAATTCTGTCTGCCAGCAATGTCCCGCTCACCAAGTTACTTGCTGGAGGCCAGTAGCTAGGCCTACCTACCCAATCTAACTGCCTACCCATACTTCATCTCAGGCCATGCCTACCCCTACTGTATACACACTATCTGCCTCTCTGAACTATCTAACCCCTTATGTCGCACCAAAGGGCTGGTGAGATAAAGCAGCCAAGGGACTACCCCTGATTGGAGGCCTGGAAGATAGTGAAAATGGTGTCAGCCAAGTATACATGTGGAAGAGAGATGAAGCTCCTCAGTACAGTAGAACATCCCCCTGCTCCACCAGAGGAAACATACTACTACTCTGGCATGTCCTGCGTGCTATTTCACCATTGCCTTGCACACCACCAAAGGAACCAGTAGCACCAAGTCAGCCCTCAGCCGCAGACAAGGTGGTCAGATGCCTGAACTTGGCTGCTAGTTACACACAGTCACGTGTGCCAACAAGACCTACACATACTAGTGCCACTCGTGTTCAATGCTCCGTAATTGAGGTTCTAAAACCTGCCAGCTCCACCCCCAATAGAAACCCCGTCAAGTGGAAGATGATTGCTTCCCCGCCGTCTGGGGGGAAAAGCACTGACGCCGGTCAACCCCTCAGCACGGATTAGGTGGGGCAGTCATGATATCACTTGTGATGACAGTAACCATCCACTATTGCGTGCATAGCAAAAAGGCCAGCCAATAACAGCACGAGTTATAGACCCCAGTTTTCCCCTGCAGAATATAGTCTCTTCATCATTTTGACCTGTTAGTTATTGATGTGCTGTCCTTGGTTTTTGGATAAGTTTTGTGATATTGCAATTATGAAGTTTTATTTCAGCTTATCCTTTCAATTTTCAAGTTTGTATTGAGAATGAACTGATTCCTGATGGCATACTTAACATAGTGTTTATTGGATTATGGTATTATTTATGTTTTTTGTTTTCTGTCCTAAGCTTTTGACTTATTTACGACACATTCACACACAACAAATGCATAGTTCCAATCATGTGCATTTACAATCAGTCTACAGTACTTATAAAATCCCTTAGGTCCCCATCGGCATGTTCGTATGTGCATATGTTAAATGTAGAGGTGTAAACTCGGNAGTACTTATAAAATCCCTTAGGTCCCCATCGGCATGTTCGTATGTGCATATGTTAAATGTAGAGGTGTAAACTCGGTCAAATTTAAAGCCAATGCCCTAGTATGCTAAGCAGAATTTTTCAAGAAATCTGGAAGTTGTTCCCTGCAGAAGTGTTACGCAGAACTGTGATTTAACTTCTTTACTTTCATCAACAGGAGATGGTATGTATTCTTCAAAGTTATAATTTCATTTCAAAATTGTGTGAATACTAACATAAATTTGCACATTTTTCATAATATCATTTATTCCCTGCAAGAAGCAACAGCAAATGCATCAATGAGTGGTCCAATATAACTTTCTTGGGTATTATTCTATATCAAATAAATATGCCCAAGTATAAAAATTAATTTATGTATCTTATTTCCAATGAAACTGCTAATTTTCCAATGAAAAGTAACTGAAAATGGAATGAGCACTTGATCAAAATTACGCTGCGTCCTGTTTAAACTTATTTTTAGAATCAAGTGGTAATATTGCATTTTACCATCTATTTCTCTGTACGACGCCACTGAAAACTGAGACTTACAAGCCTATTTTGCCAATAGCACTATAATACGATTTATGAATAAGTGTTTATGTAGGATAATTTTACTGGCCATGAGCCACATTAAACACCCCACCTAGTGTAACAAGTGTTTTGAAACTTGACAAGATAAAATTTCACTTATGGCTTACGAGACAAACTCCTCAACAGCTTCGGCTATTCATATTTGGTGCTTAATTACCATACCAGTGTTTTTCATGGCCTATGAGCCTCAGATACATGTAATATTTTTCATATGTGATAAGGCTTTATATTATGCAAATTATGTTTTTCGCCTGTGAGCCATTCTTTCCAACCAATTATTATTAGTTAACCACCATTTTATTGAGTAAATAACTACAAAAGACTTTACCAAAGGAGGCTCTAACGTAACTTTGAAGTGTCTTGTGTACTTGCGTTAGTGACTCCGAGTTGCATGTCCATTTATTACCCCTTGGAGCCAAGTTTAGAAAGGTAATATAATCAGGCAGTAAATACTTTCACTTGGCTAAATATTTGTGCTCTAGGTGCTGAAAGTAAATATGTGTTTGTTGTTTCCATCGCAGTAACCAACCTTTGAGCATAATGTGCCATTCCGTCAAGCAGGTCGCGTACCTAGGAATTTAAATACCTACCTGCATAAAGTCTTGCAGTCACTCTAGCTTACCATTTAAGGCTAGTTATTTACTGGTGGTTTTGTAGGTTTTTTTAAGAACTGTGAATAAGACAATCTNCCTAGCTTACCATTTAAGGCTAGTTATTTACTGGTGGTTTTGTAGGTTTTTTTAAGAACTGTGAATAAGACAATCTAGCTTTAATTTTGTTACAACCTTTGAGGCCAATGTTTGTGACAAAGTCACATATCTGAGAGCAGGGATTTGATTATCCAAGCAGCTAACATAACCGAGTTCAAAACTCCAACATATCTGAAGTCTGACATCTTCCACCATAACTTGTTGCAAGCAGCAATCGTAGTTAATAGGGCAGCTATGATGTAGCCATTACCACAATATTGTTTACCCTCAAAAGCATAGCGCAGAACATTAGGTAGCATATCGACAATGCCTTTTTCAGGACTCCGAGCTGCATACTCATCACAACTCCAAGACAAACAGACAGAGGTTGCACCTGAGAAGTCTACTGGCAGATCAGAGGGGCATGAAGCGCCACGAGCTCCGTCGGATACATTAAAGCCTCAGCTCTGGTGCGCCCNCCCTCCCCTTTCGCCATGTACACTGTATCGCCGAGCACTAAAGTTCATTTTGCCTCTGTGCCACTCCATTCTACAAGCAGAGTGAACCCCTTGCGGCCTAAGAGGAGGGTATTCACATGACATGGCGCTCCAGTTCAAGTGGACCGCCCATCAAGGGAATTTTCCTGTCTCCATGCTGCCCGCTTCAGCCACACCAAGCTCAGCACGGCTCTCTAAACTCTAATTATTTCCTTGCACTCCCTTCAGAAGAAGCAGTTAGCAGTTGCCAGCAGTTGACAGTCGGAGGTTAGACTCAAGCTGTAACTCTCGTTATCTGCCAATCTAACTGCAAACGCTTGCCTTCAGCAGTATTTACGTGAGCTCAGTTCACTTACATTCATTAGAAAATAAACTTCTGTTTTTAAACACATGGTAAGAAGCTCTTGTTGCGAAGCCTTCTCAAATATTACTAGTGTTAGCCTGAGTGCCTCGTCTGCACTGTACGTAGGGTGTATGGAGATGCTCTCACCCAGAGACTTTGTTCAAACCTCGCCANCCTGAGTGCCTCGTCTGCACTGTACGTAGGGTGTATGGAGATGCTCTCACCCAGAGACTTTGTTCAAACCTCGCCATCACCCTGCGGTAACCAGTTTGGTGATGTTGATTCCTCGTCCATTGGACATTAGTGGGCACAGGTAGCAGACACGCGTTTTGTAAAATCCTAAAGGTGGAATAAAACATAGACTGGAGAGCCAAAAAAACTGGTATAGGCGTGCGTGCGTATGCAAATAACAGAGGTATGGAACCAATCAGAGTAACGCGATGCGTTCGGCAGAGCCTATATAAGACAACAAGCGTCTGGCAAAGTTGCTAGATCGGTTACTGCTGCTACAATGAAAGGTTATCAAGATTTAAGTGAGTTTGAACGTGGTGTTATAGTTGGCACACGAGAGATGGGACATAGCATTTCCGAGGTAACGATAAAATTTGGATTTTCGCGTTTGACCATTTCACGAGTGTACTGTGAATATCGGGAATCCGGTAAAGCATCAAATCTTTGACATCGCTGCAGCCGGAAAAAGATTGTGAACGAATGGGACAAACGACGACTGACGAGAATCATTAAACAGGACAGACGTTCAACCCTTTCCCAAATTGGCACAGATTTCAACGCTGGGGCATCAGCGAATGCCAGCGTGCAAACTATTCAATGGACCATCATTGATATGGGCTTTCGGAACTGAAGGCCCACTCGTATACCGTTGTTGACTGCACGACACAAAGCATTAAGCCTCGCCTGGGCCCGCCAACACCGCCATTGGACTGTTGATGACTGGAAACACCTTGCCTGGTCTGACGAGTCTCGTTTCCAATTGTATCGGGCGGAAGGACGTGTACGGGTATAGAGACATCCTCATGAATCCATGGACCCTACATGTCAACAGAGGACTGTTCAAGCTGGTGGAGACTCTGTCATGATATGGTGCGTGTGCAGTTGGCGTGAAATGGAACCCTGATACGTCTAGATACGACTCTGACAGGTGACAGATACGTAAGCATCCTGTCCGATCACGTGCAACCATCCATGTCCATTGTGCATTCCGACGGATGTGGACAATTCCAGCAGGACAATGAGACACCTCACATGTCGAGAGTTGCTACCAAGTGGCTCCAGGAACACTCTTCTGACTTTAGACACTTCCATTGGCCACCTAAATCACTAGACATGAATATTATTGAGCATATCTGGGATGCCTTGCAACGTGCTGTTTAGAAGAGATCTCCACCACCTCGCACTCCTATGGATTTGTGGACTGCTCTGCAGGATTCAGGGTGTGAATTGCCTCCTGCATACCTTCAGACATTAGTCGAGTCCATGACACGTCGTCTTGCGGTAGTTCTGCGTGCTCGGGGGGACGTCTTGCGGCACTTCTGCGTGCTCGCGGGGACCCTACACGATATTAGGCAGGTGTACTAGTTTTTTTGGCTCTTCAGTGTATATCTACCAGTTACCTTTTTTACGGTCTGACCATTCTCTTTCGCTTTATTCCTACCCTATCCGCTTTGCCTTCTGTGTGCACATCCGCCTATGTACTTCCAGGTGCACGCACGACCATTGTGTTAGAGGTACAAACCACGTCCCCACTGAAGGACGCTCTCGCCTCTTGTCAATGTTTGGTGTCTAGTGCTGGTTGGTTAACACTGCCTCTAGCAAAACTGTGGCAAGGGTGGAAAGAACTTTTAACTAGGCTCCTNCGTCTAGTGCTGGTTGGTTAACACTGCCTCTAGCAAAACTGTGGCAAGGGTGGAAAGAACTTTTAACTAGGCTCCTGGGGCTTGAGGAAAACTAACACACTCGGTCACAATAACTCTCAGGCTACAAGCTGGTTGTATCGCTTAATGAGAGCCATAGGGGCCTTGAGTAGGGAACTCTAAGAAACCAAAGGGGGAAGTTGGGGGAAGTTGGGGACAGTAGCTGGTCACGCTGCACATTCAATATTCCCTAGAAAGATCAGGGGGCCTTCTCCAGAAGTCGCAATATGCCCGACCACCGTCAAATGTGAGGCATACCTTGTGGTTCCGATAGATAGGGCTCAGGCAGGGGTTAACCCCGAGGGAACTGGTCCCAGGAAGAGTCAGTTCCTTCCTTGTCGGACCATGGCAGAACCTGTACACTACCGCGCTGCTATGTTACTTTACTTGCATCTACAATCGTACTTGCACCTACAGGACACCCACAGATATCACTAAAATGTAATTGTTTACTCTTCCTTTGTTTTATCCCCTAAAAATAATGTAATATGTCCGACTCTGCACAGCTATGCACTCACAGCAATTACATTTCCCCACCACTGAATAGGCTAGGAAAGGGATAACATAACCCGCAGTGTCCAAGCTATGCGCTCTGGTGAGTCAGGACTGATGGCCCCAGGGTTCAAATGCGTCGGCCCATGAGGGCATTAACAACCTTGACACGTGCCATATTGTACGTAGAAGCTCAGCTGTCACAACACACGCCATACCCCATCACACCCCCTCCCGTAAGGGCCACCCAGTAGCCACCTGCCTCTGGACACATTCCAGCCATTAACGCCTACAGCGAAGCCAGGCTGGCCCGAGGGAAGCAGTTACACGTGTCAAGGTTGTAGAGCAGGGCCCCACCCACCACCCCGAACAAAACCGCGTGAAACTTGGACATGCCGAAAAAATGCCAAGATAGGCTAGCAATTTCCACCCACGAGGGAATTAAAACACGTGCTAAAGGTGAGATACACCAGCAAAAAGGCTGACAGAGCGTGGCAGCAGTGCNAGGGAATTAAAACACGTGCTAAAGGTGAGATACACCAGCAAAAAGGCTGACAGAGCGTGGCAGCAGTGCCACGAGTACCCACCCTTCCCTAGCAAAACACAGGAAAACTTGACAAGCGCCGCGAAAATGCCAATGTAAGCTAAGGACTGCAGGGGCACCTCTCCCCCTCCACCAACAAGAGTCCTGGCACATGGAGGAAATTGGGTCTTTGTTCGGCACCTTCCACCCCCCTTCCCCTAATGAGGGACACACATGTAAGGTTCTAAGGGGGGAGTCCAGAGAGTATAAAAGCCAATTTGCGGGACATGGAGGGGATTTGTCACGTCAGTTGCATCAGTTGCATCACATTAGCCGAGTGAGTCGTCAGTCGTCACCCCGAGAGACGCGAGGCAGTATGGTGAGCTAGTCGTGGCCGGGGTTCAGAGTCAATGATGTAGGGAGTTAGAACGCGGCACTCTGAAGCACCACACCGGGACAAGCAGGCAGTCGGGCATCGGAAGTCGGATTGTGGAAGTCAGCCGAGTCAATTACAACCCCGCGCCGGAAGGCGGCGCAGAGTGGTGAGCTTCACCGAGGAGCGCCACACCGAGAGGGAGTAGTCCAGTGCAGCCCGGCGCCGAGAAGGCGGAAGCTGGGTGGGGGCTCGCCAAGGGTCCCTTGGAAATATTGCAATGGTACAAATATAATTTCTTCTCGTTCCTTACCCGGTCATAACATAAACAGTGAAGTGTGCACACGTAATTTATGACGTGAACGAAGAAACGTCATATCAAAGCCACAAGAAGGCACAGTGCAAATGTGAATATTCCATGAGTGGAGCAAAAAGTTAGTTTCTGTTGCGTGCAAATTAATAAAGTACTATGTTCTTTATATAAATTCTTTGCTGTAGAAACGTTACTATCATCTGATATGTGGTAGGTTTTTAAGCACTTTTTTATTCGAGCGTGTAAAGTATAGGTCACGCAAAAAGTGAGGCCGTGTTCGAATTAGCACTTTTAGTTTACTGACAGGTCATGCGACCTGAATTAGTCGACAAAATAATGACGTACTTGGTACATTAGTATTTATTTAATTTTTAGTATGTAACAAAACTTGCTAAAATACTAAACTAACAAATCACGACCATCTTTAAATAAGTGATTGTCGACTGCGACTGAACTGAAGCTCCTAAATACTAATATATTAAATGGTGAATTCAAACACGGCCAGCATCGTTTTATTTTCAGATTATTTTCACATCTAATTTTTTTACGCACACAATAATTTTCCAAGAGTGATTCAATTATTGGCATAAATCAAGTAATTTTAAACCGTGTTGGAGAGGTGATAGGTTATCTGTTTGTAGTAATTGGTTTTTAATGCTTCGATTCTTGGTCTTCCGATTCTCGATTCCACAATTCTTCAATAATCGAGGGTATCGAGGAATCAAGGAATAGAATTTGACATCACTAATTTAAATTTAAGGGCAGCTGTATTAGACTTGCTTTGTAATATACCACCCGATCATTGTACATAAGTGTTACTCTAGCTGTAAGTCATGTATGTATTTTTTTCATTGTAAATGTCTTCTTGACAAAACACTTCACGTTGNAAGTGTTACTCTAGCTGTAAGTCATGTATGTATTTTTTTCATTGTAAATGTCTTCTTGACAAAACACTTCACGTTGTAAACCAGCCAATGTGCTGAATCTTCCTGTGTATAAACCAAGTAAATTAAAATATAAAGCAAGTAACTAAAAGCATATAAAATCCCATTCTTATGTTTGGGGGCTGACAACAACTTCGACTAACATAACATTTTGAATTAACCGAGTTTGTATTACAAGGTTTTACTGTAGTACAATGCTCGAGAAGAGAATCTCAACCATTTGTGGCCATAATAAATGCAACAAACTAATTATTGTACCTATTTTCTTTGAATTTTTTTTTTCAATTACATTTTATACGGTTCCTGAGAAAAGGATTGTTACTTCGAGAGAATCTTACTCCCATGGTCACAAAATTAAGAGTTGACTGTATTTGGGGAAATTATTTACTGAAAGACAACTATCTTTATAAATATCTACATTTCACTAATAAACAACATATTTTCTTTCGTAAACAGTAAAAAACAGTCAGTCGCTGACCAAATGACATGATTATGATATAGGAGGTCTATTTTTTCTAGTCTGAAAAATAATTCAAGGCGAGCACCACCCCCGAGCAGGTATTTGGTTCGAGCTCAATTTTTGAGTACTCACCTGTTTCTTTTATTCTCAAAAAAACACACACCTTAAAATTAAATGTTATTTATCACTTCAAAAGACAAACGTCTCTCAAACAAGACATCATTTTCTATGGTGAAAACGTAGATCTGGTTTCAAAATAAGCAAGTGCTGTCTTTGGATGATACTTCGGCATGACCAGTGTTACTGTACATTACATGGTGTGCAAGGAGGGGAATGGTTGCCTTGCAACCAACGAGGTATCGTCACACACTCCCTCTTGTGGCCCACCACGTGTCAGTGAAGGCAGCCTTTGGAGGGGTCGTCGCTGTTTCTGAGCTGCTTCGGCATGTCCGCTCCCACCTCTCAATCCATGCACATTGCATTATGTAAACAGTTGCTGTATAAGCTATCTCGGCGGCAGTTTCTGAACACACACCCAAGTTTCTGAGTTTTTATCATTAAGGTGTACCAACTAAGAGCAACTTCATTACACTACCATATTTATGGCTGGCAAACAATTTTTTTCATAGATTTTGATTGCACCAATGGTAATCGTGGGTGGAAAAACATAGGTGAATTTGGCGAAGGGGGCAGACAGTCAATAGCGTGCAGTGGTGGAGACCATTAGTTGTGACCCACTTGTGAGTNGGTGAATTTGGCGAAGGGGGCAGACAGTCAATAGCGTGCAGTGGTGGAGACCATTAGTTGTGACCCACTTGTGAGTTGTACAGAGCTTGTGAAGAGAATTGCAATATGTAGAAACCAAAATTAATGCAAGTAACATATTTTACTGCATATTTCCCTCTATTTTTTAATCTTTTCAATTACATGTTTTTCAAATCTACCCCTCCCTGAAAAAAAAAATGTTATTTTAAGAGATTCACTATCCTTAATGTTGCCTAATTGAGTGTTGACTACACAATACTTATTCAAAAATAAATGTACCAAATTTAGCTTTCGGAAAATTTGATTTTCAGTAACACAACATGGAAACTGAACACTAAGATACAGTGGAACCCTCTTATAAGGTTCTTCAGGGGTCCACAAGAAAGTGACACTATAAGCAGGAAAACACTATAAGAGGGAAACACAAAAATTCAAGAATTTGGACACCAAAAGATATAAAATTATGCACCGTAATAAACACACAACTCTACATAATGAACAAAACAAATGTTTCTTTTAAATACATAATCTTTTAAGAAATTTTATCTCCTGTTTGCGAAATCATAAAATTAGTATACGAGTAAAAGATTATTGTACACAAAAAACAAGCACAATTGTTCGTGGCAGTTTGTCTCCTGGTACCAAACCACACAAAATTGTCTACAAGCAAAATACATAACATAAAATCTTTCATGGAAGTTTGTCTCCTGGTTGCATCAATGA
>NQII01000250.1:753874-787065 GCA_002778355.1 Clitarchus hookeri | reverse complement strand
TTTTTTTTTTTTTTTTTTTTTTTCCAGTGCTGGAATGTCACCCGTCAAATAAAAATGTTGGCTCTTCCCTTCTCCTTCACTGCGAGGTTGGTTATCCTCTGCCATACATGGAAACAAAGAAGGCTAGGACAAATTTATCAATCAGCAACTAGAATGGGATAGGGAGTGGAGGGGAAACGTAAACATGTGGAAGCTCTGCTTTGCGGTGAGACAGGACGCAAGCTTTGAGGATGCACATGACTTCAGTGAATGGTGGAATAGATAGGAGTGATGAGGTACAGGAGAAGAAAGGAAACCATCAGAGGGGCGAGAAAAAGGTTGAAGAAACAGGAAAAGAAGAAGCTGGGAGAGAGTCCAGAAGGAGAAACGTGAGCTAGGAGGAGAAAAGTATTGAGCAGAGGGGTGAGACAGGAGTCAAGGTTTGACCGCAGCAGAGGGAAGATGGGAGGGNTGGAGGGGAAACGTAAACATGTGGAAGCTCTGCTTTGCGGTGAGACAGGATGCAAGCTTTGAGGATGCACGTGACTTCAGTGAATGGTGGAATAGATAGGAGTGATGGATGAGGTACAGGAGAAGAAAGGAAACCATCAGAGGGGCGAGAAAAAGGTTGAAGAAACAGGAAAAGAAGAAGCTGGGAGAGAGTCCAGAAGGAGAAACGTGAGCCAGGAGGAGAAAAGTATTGAGCAGAGGGGTGAGACAGGAGTCAAGGTTTGACCGCAGCAGAGGGAAGATGGGAGGGAAGTTCAGTGATCTCCAGGCTTTGTGTGTGTGAAAGAGAGAGACAATGAGTGAAGTAGCGTGCTGATTGGTAGGCAACTAACTCCTTCCCGCCGCCTTGCAAATTTGAAGGAGGGGAAGAAGAATGGAGGAGGAAGCAACATCGCGTCTGCTGGTCGTTACATAATGCCGCTGTTAGACGTAGATTTTTTTGTACTAACTTGTAACTGCATACGCGTAGTTTACGGCATTCTTTAAACACAAGATCTACAAGGGAATATAAAATTTAAAAAATTCAGGGTACCGTAAATTTTGTTATAACAATAACTCACTATAGCGTTAATTTATTTTGCCATTGTCGACTATCGTTATAACGCAGTTCCACTGTATTTATAACAGTTAATACAACAATACAGCAAATCAGTGACTATTCCTATGATTCATGATTTATTGGGAACTTTGGTGAGTTTGACGCATAACGGGCCGCTGGAAATGAACTGCGTAAGCATCTACAACCTCATCTCAGTCCGTGGGAAGCCACGACACCCACACCAGGGGACGAACCCAGACTGCTACACCTGACAGATGAATACTACGTACCATTGCCAGTAGCAATAATATACACACATCAGTCATGCACACATGTCTCGCCACCTGAACAGAGCCGGGCTGCCCCTAAGTGAACACTGTGATACCACCCGCATCACCAAGCTACCCCGTTTACAACCCTCACCAAGAGAGCGCAGCAGAGGATGACGGCATGCAATCACGGAGGAACCAGCCGGCCGAAAATGTACGAAGGAAGCCAGGACTGGACGAGGCGACAGAACCCCAGTTGATGTCAATTTGTCATCGCATTAAATTCCTCTGCCTTGGCAACTCAGCAGTTCGCCCTACCACTGCTGTATTAGGGCCCTCTGCCGCAATAGATATACTACCAGCAAAGCTTGCTTCAACCGCAGAGACACGCACTCCACCGGGAAGTGTCACACCCTGCCCCTTCAGGACCACACTAGATGACAGTAGGGTTTGAGTCGTTCTCAAGACTACAGTTGCTTTAGATTTGCTCTTGCTCTAACACGTCCCCTTCACCTGTTCGTAAAGTAACTTCCGCTGGTTGCTTGGTAACTATGAAAGCCTAGGAGTTAGTACGGGTCGCCGTGTTTGTTCTCCAGAGAATAACTACATTACGGTCAACACACTGCGTTATAATTCCAAGGGTGATTTGTAACTCTCAACCTCCCTGTAAATGCCATCCCCAAGGAAGCAGCAGGTGACCGGGTCTTGCAAAACAATTGCCGATACTATGGTAGGAGTAAGGGCTCCCTTAACTGGGTAGTTCGTACGTCACAAAACACCACACGATTCGCAGATCACCCATACTGTGGGCCGAGTGCACAAAGGCACTTGACGCACACATACGGTAGGGCCCTCTACTACGTATACTCTCCATGAGGAAGCAACTGAACCACTAGTGTCAGCTAACGCATTCCATCTACCGTGTGCAATTCGCCAGTTCGAGTGTTCGGCCTGACAAGGTTTGACCTGGTAGCCTCTTAGCGGCTCACGACAAAGCGTGAGCACCAGCCAAAGTCAGCTAACCAGCTCCATCCACCACGTGTAATTCGCCGGTTGGAGCACCAGGCCTGATGAGGTGTGACGTTATCGCATCTGGGTACTCAGCTAGGGAATTAACTGTCACCTGCCCGTTGGTTGCTGCAATGACCTGTAGTACCTAACCTAATGCCATTTACCCGACGAGGAGGGAATAAGTGGGCTGATAAGAAGGCATCTAGGACTCCTGAAGCCATCCAATTGCCAGATAACCCATCCCAGTCAGCCTTCAGTCTTCAGCCTTTCCTCCGCTCAGGATCAGGTACAAGCTGCTAGCAGACTGCAGGAGCCTCATTCCTCAGTTCTACCTAGCAACTTGTTTGAGCCATCCCAGAAGATCGCCGCAACACCTCATCCCGTGGGACCGTATCGCCAGCATCAGTTACCGGATGCCAGCACCCGCTACCACCACCCGGAGTCCAGCAGTCCCTGGACCAGCCACTGCCAGCCGCACTCCAGCCGCTCTTCGACGGGGCCCCACAGAGTCGACCGCCGCCGCCTGCCAGTGGTCAGCTATAATGGCAGTGAACACGTGGTAAGCCAGCATCCACTACCACCCACGCCGCTTTAAGACGTCTACATAGCCTGCCGCCGCCCAAACAGGCCTAATCTCTCCGAACTAGGGCACACCCGCAATAAACAGCCCATAAGGCCACCCAGGGTTCTCTGCCTGCATCCACATAAAAGAGCCCCTGCACCCACATAAAAGAGCTCACCCTTGTAGACCAGGTGACGTGCCAAGCTTCCGGGCGTCACGCGTCAAGTTTATGATCAAAGACATGCTGTAACAAGATCCAAAGAAAACTGGTGAGAAATACAAATCATGTGAAATTTGAAGAGATGTAACAAAAGAAGTGGTGTGCAGGAATGGAATGTTGCCATCAAGAAAAATTCAGGCGGAAACTTAAATTTTAAGTGGGAATTCAGCAAAAATTTGAAAAAACCGTTTAGGTTAGGTAAATAAGTTTTTGGATTGCTAGACCTAGTGAAAAAAAATTCTATCATGACTTATTCCATTAAAACCAAAAATAAAGATAGAATAATTACTGTATGTGCTTAAAATTAAATTCGAGCTAGAAGTTGTATGGTTTTATATTTATATACATTTAGTTATTGCAATACTAATTAATCCTCTCTGGGTTTAGAGTACTTCTGTAAAATACTTGCTTCAACTAAATCCATTATAATATTTTTTTTATGAAAAAAAAATTGGACTTACAACACAATAAAAATAAACAGTAAATTTAAATTTGTTTAAAAACATTGCCTTAATGTTTTCAGTTCGCAATTTTCTTTATAACTTCATGAAGTCTACTAATGAATTTCACATTTTTTGTTGCATTTTTCATAGTAAAATGTGTGTACATTCACACACATTTACTCAAATTAACTTTCAGTGGAAGTTTTAACGTCCATGAACACACACGCTGTGAATTACGAAGTGAAACTACAAACACAGCCAAGTCGCATCGGGCAGGTTATGAATGCAACATACCGAATCTGTACACTAAGAAAGCTAATTCCTATATCGATAACAAAATAAGAAGTAGCAAAATAAATTAATTATATTTTTTCTTATAGCAAATTTGCTACGTTTGGAGTTTGTCAATGTCTCAGCAACGAGTGAGCACAATGCACAACTAAAACCAAACACATTACGAACGAAAACAAAGACAATTTGCAGGTGTGTTACAAATCGTTTTACTCAAGCCCTTATTAAAAAACACCATGTTAGATTTCAGTAAAATAGTTATAAGATTTGGAGTCAAATAAAACATTTAATAAATAATAATAATAACACTAATGAAGATGATGATAATACTAATGATAACAATGATAACCAACCAACACCCGCTATTAGACAACCGCTCCGGATCTCTCTCACCTCTCCCCTACCCGCACAAACTCCTTGCTTAGCTGGCAGCGTAAACTTCCCCACCCTTCCTCACCATTCACCATCCTGACCAGCCTTTACACTTTCCTCCTATCCTTCAACGAGGTCTACCCCATTTCGTTCATTATCACTGATAGTCTATAGTTCCCTTCATCCTCACCATCCTGCCCCTGTCTTCTCCACCTACCCTTCATCCATCTTGCTGCCCTTCTTTGCACCTTCTCTAGCTCTCGCACCTCCACATATGGGTCCAATACTGCTGCCGCATATTCTAACACTGGCCGTGCCATTGTGCCATATGCCTTCTCCTTCACCTCACCGCTGACTCCCTTCAGCACCCTTCCCACCATACCGAAAGCCCTTCTTCCCTTTGCAACCACCCTCTCTGTTTTTTTTCATCTGAGGTCTCCAGGCAATACAATCCCTAGATACTTATATTCTGCTGCTTCTTCTCTCTTTTGCTCCTTCCATCATCTGTACATGTCCCTGCTCTTCACCTTCTTTCTTTTAAAACTCACTACCTTAGTTTTTTTTATATTTATCTTAATTTTATTCTCCATGGTNTGCTCTTCACCTTCTTTCTTTTAAAACTCACTACCTTAGTTTTTTTTATATTTATCTTAATTTTATTCTCCATGGTCCACAACCATATCATGTCAAAGTGTCTGCCTGCAAGTTTTCACTCCTTCCCTCCACTGCATACAATACACAATCATCTGCAAACAATCTTATTTTTCCCCTAATCTCAAACCCATGTCCTTTACCATAATGGTAAACAACAGAGGGCCCAGCACGCTTCCCTGCAGCACCCCTGAAGTAACCACTCCTTACTCCGATATTGCATACCCTACTTTCATCCTCTGTCTTCACCCCTTGAGGAAGTCCCCAATCCATTCCACTACCCANTGCTTTTCACCTTCTTTCTTTTAAAACTCACTACCTTAGTTTTTTTTATATTTATCTTAATTTTATTCTCCATGGTTCACAACCATATCATGTCAAAGTGTCTGCCTGCAAGTTTTCACTCCCTCCCTCCACTGCATACAATACACAATCATCTGCAAACAATCTTATTTTTCCCCTAATCTCAAACCCATGTCCTTTACCATAATGGTAAACAACAGAGGGCCCAGCACGCTTCCCTGCGGCACCCCTGAAGTAACCACTCCTTCCTCCGATATTGCATACCCTACTTTCATCCTCTGTCTTCACCCCTTGAGGAAGTCCCCAATCCATTCCACTACCCANCCTCCGATATTGCATACCCTACTTTCATCCTCTGTCTTCACCCCTTGAGGAAGTCCCCAATCCATTCCACTACCCACTTGTCCGGTATCAACTCATCCACTTCCTTCAATCAAAGTCCCATGGGGCACCTTATCAAATCCCTTCTCAAAGTATGTGAAGCAGGCATCCACCTGTTTCACCTCATCAACTGCCTGCACCAGCTGCGTCTCACATAAGTATCCTTTTCTGAAACTATGTTGTGACTCCTACAACCAATGCATGTTGTTTTCATAGCTTTCACCACATACTGAACCACCGGCCTCTCTATTACCTTTCCTGTAATTGAAGTGAGACTCACCGATCTGTAGCTGCCAGGCCTCCCACTATCCTGCTTGTGTATTGGGACCACCAACGCATTCTTCCAACCTTGCAGCAACTTACGCTCTTCTAAGGACTAGCTAAACAACACCTCCAAATATTTCACTAACTCTCTCCCACCAAACATTCATCGTACACTAGCTTATTTTTACGAGAATGTTTAGGTTATGTATATTGAAACTCGCATCCCACATCAACCAGCAATCGATACTTGCACTTAAAGATGTCGCTCGCATATAAGACAAATTCAGTGCGCACGTTTCACCGTAACTTAATAATAGTGCAAGTTTGCAACCAGTTTTAGTTAATTTTCGCAATAAATACATAGTGTTAATGTTACATAATATATGTCGTACAAAATTTATTTTTTACTTTTGTAAAGATCTTTGAAATATGTGAATAAGCAGAAAAATCGAAATTTTCTCGATAAGATTTGATTCAGCAAATAATAACCGCTTACGTAAAGAGTCAATACAAAGCTTCTCGCAAAGAAACCTGACTTATATTATTATTAGAACAACCTACAAACGAGATGAGAAAATAGTTATGTATTCCCGATGAAGTGGACATTAACATTATGCAGTGTGCTAACCTCAGCAGACCTCGGGGAAGCAGGATGCGGTAGAGCTGAATGAACTCATCATATGTGAGCCGCACATTGTAGCCAGCCTGCCTAATTCGCACAGTTTCCAGCATGCCTGTGTATCGTAGCTGCCGCTGGACTGTCTCATCATCAAACTTGTTGGGTATCTGCAAGAACACACAAACAACAAAAACCCTGTCAGAAAAGCCATAATAAAAAAANCATCATCAAACTTGTTGGGTATCTGCAAGAACACACAAACAACAAAAACCCTGTCAGAAAAGCCATAATAAAAAAATTTTATCCTGGCAAAGAGATAAATTTAAAGAATATAAAATATAATGAAGAATGAAAAAAAACACACAATTCAAAAAAATACTGGATTGACTCTCCAGCTAAAATTTTATATTTAAGAATCACACAGGCCTTCCTCAGCTACCATATAACATCTGCGTTTGTGTGTGCGCACTATCATGCCATATATGGGACTAAAAATGGAAGAATGATATTAGTTTAGCACTCCAGTTTACGACACAGAGCGATGTCGCTTTGTGTCATCAGCTTACAGCATTTCTGTGCACCTCCAATACGAGGTTAGTTAAAAAAAAAAGGTGACTTTTTATTTTCCTAGATAAATATTTATTTATTCATCAATATCTATTTTGTCCCATTCTAAGTAATCCCCGTCAGATATAATACACTTGTGCCAGCGCTTTTTCCAATCCTCGAAGCACTTCTGATATGCGCTTTGGTATGGCCTTGAGCTCTCCCAGCTATGCTGTCTTTATCTCCTCAATCGTGGCAAACCTCCGTCCTTTCACGGGTCTCTTCAGTTTTCGGAACAGGAAAAAGTCGCAGGGAGCCAAGTCCGGTGAATACGGTGGCTGAGGTATGATTACGGTGTTGTTTTTGGCCAAAAAATCATGAACAAACAACAATGTGTGAGCAGGTGCATTATTGTGATGCAAAAGCCATGAATTGTTTTGCCACAAATCCGGGCATTTTCTTTGTATTGCTTCACACAAACGGCGCATAACTTCAAGGTAATATTCCTTATTGACCGTATGACCTTTTGGCGAGAACTCACTATGAACCACGCCATTGTAACTGAAGAAAACAGTGAGCAAAACCTACACACTTGACCAAACTTGNCACAAACGGCGCATAACTTCAAGGTAATATTCCTTATTGACCGTATGACCTTTTGGCGAGAACTCACTATGAACCACGCCATTGTAACTGAAGAAAACAGTGAGCAAAACCTACACACTTGACCAAACTTGGCGTGCTTTTTTCGGTTTTGGCTCTTCTGGCCGCTTCCACTGGGATGACTGGACTTTGGTTTCGACATCATAACCATAAACCCATGTTTCGTCACCAGTTATGACCCTTTTGAGCNGAATTGTTTTGCCACAAATCCGGGCATTTTCTTTGTATTGCTTCACGCAAACGGCGCATAACTTCAAGGTAATATTCCTTATTGACCGTATGACCTTTTGGCTAGAACTCACTATGAACCACGCCATTGTAACTGAAGAAAACAGTGAGCAAAACCTACACACTTGACCAAACTTGGCGTGCTTTTTTCGGTTTTGGCTCTTCTGGCCGCTTCCACTGGGATGACTGGACTTTGGTTTCGACATCATAACCATAAACCCATGTTTCGTCACCAGTTATGACCCTTTTGAGCAAATCTGGACCGTCGTTGACGTCATTCAACAGCTGCTGAGCGATGCTCATGCAACGGTGCTTTTGATCAAAATTTAACAATTTTGGAACAAACTTCGCTGCCACATGTTTCATGCCCAAAACATCCAAAAAAATTGCATGGCATGAGCCAACCGATATGCCGACATCCTCAGCAACTTCTCTAATAGTGATTCGACGATTCTCCATAACAATTTTCTTTACTGCTTCAACGTTTTCATCGGTTGTTGATGTGCTGGGGCGTCCAGGGTGGGCATCGTCATTAACATCTTCTGGGCCTTCTGTGAAGAGCTTGTACCACTTATAAACATTTCTTTTGCTGAAAGTAGACTCGCCAAATGCCACAGTCAACATTTTAAGTGCGTCAAAGCACTTAATTTTATTTTTCACACAAAATTAAATACAAATTCTTTGATCCATTTTTTTCCATATCAAAAAATTGCCAAGCACACCAAAACACGTCTAACCTTTATATCTGTCANCGTCATTAACATCTTCTGGGCCTTCTGTGAAGAGCTTGTACCACTTATAAACATTTCTTTTGCTGAAAGTAGACTCACCAAATGCCACAGTCAACATTTTAAGTGCGTCGAAGCACTTAATTTTATTTTTCACACAAAATTAAATACAGATTCTTTGATCCATTTTTTTCCATATCAAAAAATTGCCAAGCACACCAAAACACGTCTAACCTTTATATCTGTCAAAAACAAACTAAATTGCAAAATGGCTGATAATGTCAACATAAGTTGGGGACATGTGTACCAACATAACAAAAAAAAACAATTGATAATCGAATGTACGCAGCCAACAAACTTTGAAAAGTCACCTTTTTTTTTAACGTACCTTGTATGCTAGAAGAGAGTGAAGTGCGCTCGTTCTCGAATGATTAGTTAAAATTGTCCGCAATGATGATGGAGGATAAAGCAACAAGGTTTCTCATCAATAACAGAAGGTTAGTCCTATTAGGGCCAAATGGAGATTTGTGCACAATGCTTATCTTTACAGTCATTTCAAAATGGTCGGAAAACAGCATTTTTAATGCAGTTTTTATAAAATAAGAAATTAATTTTTCAACAATATTGAACATTAGGACCTTTCAATAACACTTTACTTCCTTTACTGTTCAATCGGAAATTATCCACGTGCAATAATGCATATATAATCTTCGGAGTCCTGATATCCTATATCACTGAATTGATTAGCATGTGATGCACGCTCTTAATAACATGTTAACTAGAGCTGTTCCTATTCACAAAATTACGCAGTTATGCCGAATCGTTGATTTGCCACATCTTTAATGCCAATTCACTGATTTGCTGCCATTGTGTGAAAAAGTATTTTGCTTCAATTTAAGTTCAATTTATGTTACTAAAGCAAACTGCAAATAATTTGGTTGCGGATTATTCGGTTTTTGGGTTAATTGTGCATTACTTACTGATCAAAATAAAAACTTAAGCATAGGGTATACGAAAGCAAAAATTAAAAATGACAACTTTCATTATCGTTTTGGTAAGAAATTTTGTTACTGAAAGTTGACACGAAATGAAAATCCATATTTCAATGAATANTCTTTCATTATCGTTTTGGTAAGAAATTTTGTTACTGAAAGTTGACACGAAATGAAAATCCATATTTCAATGAATATTCCGGTGTTTAATGAATGTTCAATTAGTGCACCAGCAAAGTAAACATTTGTCTGTAAATCATACTGTTCGTTTTCATTATTTTAAAAGCAAAATAACTGCATAAAATTGGGAATATAAAAGTAGACAAGAACCTCTGAAGTGAATAGTCGTAATACTAGATTTTTTTGTTTTGGTTTTGCCACAAATATGTTATAATGAATAACTTGCTGAAATATTATGCAATTCGTTAATCTTTCATCAAGACTGAGGTCTTATGAAAATAATTTAAATTTTTGTCTCAGTTTCATGAAAGTACGTAACATATCTTTCGTTTCGTTTCATGAGGAAAAAAGTCACATTCGCACAACCCTACAAACAATCATGATTTCACACAAAAAAAATTTGTGCTGCTGTGTATTCCTTTGATGTTCATCACTTCTATATATAGTGCATACTCCAAGGCGATTTTTCCTCTATCTAACACATTNTGTGTATTCCTTTGATGTTCATCACTTCTATATATAGTGCATACTCCAAGGCGATTTTTCCTCTATCTAACACATTGCCTGACGTCGGGTAGCTGACGATGACGTCACGGTCAAGCAAGGTTTTGACATGTCGGTCAAACACACTGGTGATTAAACTGGATGACCTTCTTAACGGCTGACCAGACCACAGCCGGTATATAACACAGAACGCATGGCTTGACNGACCAGACCACGGCCGGTATATAACACAGAACGCATGGCTTGACAGCATGGTACAAAGTCAAAAATGGGCCTAGCAGTCCTGCTTACTGGGTGGCACACAGCCACGAGTTTACCTGTGCTGGAGGTGGCCTGGGGTGGCTGCTGACATAGCTGCTGCTACCGTTGGAGTTGACTGGAACAAGTGCCCCGACTTGGGACAATGGAACGGCTGCGGCTGGTGGTGCTGCAGTGAACCCGGGGAGGGCTTGCTGGTCCGGCGACACTGGTACCAGGGATTCGCGATCCCTAGTTTAACGAACTGTTCCTGACGGAAGTCGGTGACGATTGGGTGTGGACCACCGGCGGTCTTGATCGGGGGCTGAAATAAGGAATGGAAGGGAGCTGGGAGGTGAGGCCTCTCCAGCTGGCGGATGTTTTGAGCTTATTCCCGGAAAATTATGCTGCAAAGTGCAGGTGGGGCTATGTTACAGCTCCCGTTGGCTTTGGAGGCTGCAGTTGCCTTCCTTTCCTGCCACTTCATACCACTCCTTTGGGTGTACGCATACAGGTAGGTACAAATATCGGCCTAACGAGAGGAAAGCAGGCGATGATGTTCCCTAGCCACGTGTAGAACCACCAAACCGAGGCTAAGTCGACCAGAGTCAAAACCGATACTCCAACCGGCGACAATTCAGCGCGGTGGATGGAGCGGTGGGTATACCCTGAAAGTCTGATAACGACATTGGGTGTATCTCCAAAGGTGGGCAGTCCTCCAGAACCACTCTATCACTCCTTCCAGCATCAGTTCAGCACAGTGGATGAAGTGAATCGGCTGGACTAGCTGACTGAGAGCCCTTGAATTGTGTTATTAGTGGCTGTGGTCTGCCTTAGTGCACACCAGGTGCACAGTACAGGTGTCCATCGACTGGGTGAGTTTTACGAAGTATATGTGCCCGGTTAAGGGAGTCCGCAGTTTCACTCTAGGTTTGGTAATTGGTTTGTCAAAGATGCTGTTTCCTGGTTGCTTTACCCTGGTGGACTGATGTCTACAGAGGATGAAATCACAGTCACCCTAGAATTAGCATTCAGAGGTTAAAGAGAAAATGTGTTTATTCTGTGAGGAATAGACATGGTGGCCTGTACTACCTCCTAACTAATCAGAAACTGAACGGAAGTAAACTAAGTAAACCAAGTGAAGGGGACCAGGGTCCAACCTAAACGTGAGCCGATGCGACTAGGTAGCTATAATAACAACTGTCCCTAGCTATCTCGATGCTGTTATCCAGGAGGGACTTTGAGGACCAATACCAGAAAGGTAGAGTCGTTGCCATTACCAGAAGGGTAGGCTGTTCAAGGGGTTCGAAGACTTCTTTGGGGGTTGCTGATGCAGGTCTTAAAAATCTTCTGGTAGATCGCGAAGANGTACAAATATCGGCCTAACGAGAGGAAAGCAGGCGATGATGTTCCCTAGCCACGTGTAGAACCACCAAACCGAGGCCAAGTCGACCAGAGTCAAAACCGATACTCCAACCGGCGACAATTCAGCGCGGTGGATGAAGCGGTGGGTATACCCTGAAAGTCTGATAACGACATTGGGTGTATCTCCAAAGGTGAGCAGTCCTCCAGAACTACTCTATCACTCCTTCCAGCATCAGTTCAGCACAGTGGATGAAGTGAATCGGCTGGACTAGCTGACTGAGAGCCCTTGAATTGTGTTACTAGTGGCTGTGGTCTGCCTTAGTGCACACCAGGTGCACAGTACAGGTGTCCATCGACTGGGTGAGTTTTACGAAGTATATGTGCCCGGTTAAGGGAGTCCGCAGTTTCACTCTAGGTTTGGTAATTGGTTTGTCAAAGATGCTGTTTCCTGGTTGCTTTACCCTGGTGGACTGATGTCTACAGAGGATGAAATCACAGTCACCCTAGAATTAGCATTCAGAGGTTAAAGAGAAAATGTGTTTATTCTGTGAGGAATAGACATGGTGGCCTGTACTACCTCCTAACTAATCAAAAACTGAACGGAAGTAAACTAAGTAAACCAAGTGAAGGGGACCAGGGTCCAACCTAAACGTGAGCAGATGCGACTAGGTAGCTATAATAACAACTGTCCCTAGCTATCTCGATGCTGTTATCCAGGAGGGACTTTGAGGACCAATACCAGAAAGGTAGAGTCGTTGCCATTACCAGAAGGGTAGACTGTTCAAGGGGTTCGAAGACTTCTTTGGGGGTTGCTGATGCAGGTCTTAAAAATCTTCTGGTAGATCGCGAAGACGTTGGGGTCAGCAGAGAGTCTCAGCAGCCGGTGGTGGAATGAGCTGCTGGAGATGAACTCAGAAGTACAACTGGAGAACTGACATTCCTCTGCGGTGCACTGCCATATACACTACCTGCCCGCGGGTTCGTCTGAGGTGCGGTGGTGTGGGCGGCGAGCTCCTCCTGCTGGGCGGAGCGTTGCTCTCTACCGCAAGCACTCGACCCATGGCCGAACTACGCACCTCTGTAATGCTGGGTTACCTTGGTTGCACGAACTTGGGCGCTTAACTCGGCTGCTTGGCTAGTCTTAATCACATGTAAAGGGATGGCATGATGTCTGACGTTAAGGCAAATGATCTTGGCTAACGTGTCCGCGAGTACCCCTGCAACTAAAGGTGTACTTGTAGGCTCTTCTTGCAAGTCGTTTCGGGGTTCAAACCCCGCCTGGGGTATTATGATGATACGTACAGATGAGGCAAAGTCGTGTTTATATCTATGTCAACTAAGCATCACGGGTCAACATACTCGAGACACTCCCAAAGGGTTTTACTTAATTCTAGCACCCTGAGACACTTTCACATCTGTATAGCACTTACTCAGAGGCGTTTTCACATCTGTCTAGTGCCTCCTCTGAGACACTCCTTGTCCTAGTAAAAGAAAAAAAAACTTTGGATGCAGCAATGCAGTTTTTTTTTTGTAAACAGTCAAGATTTAGTTTCGCTATCACTGTGTTTTATGTGTTCGTGAAATTTTACGTGTAATTTGGTGGGCACATTTAATGTCGAAAAAAGAAAAACTTATCATTGTAGAAAGGTTTGGTAAGGGAGAAACAGTAAAACAGTTATCAGTTGAATACCNATGATACGTACAGATGAGGCAAAGTCGTGTTTATATCTATGTCAACTAAGCATCACGGGTCAACATACTCGAGACATTTTTACTTTTGTCTATCACACACTCCCAAAGGTTTTTACTTCATTCTAGCACCCTGAGACACTTTCACATCTGTATAGCACTTACTCAGAGGCGTTTTCACATCTGTCTAGTGCCTCCTCTGAGACACTCCTTGTCCTAGTAAAAGAAAAAAAAACTTTGGATGCAGCCATGCAGTTTTTTTTTGTAAACAGTCAAGATTTAGTTTCGCTATCACTGTGTTTTATGTGTTCGTGAAATTTTACGTGTAATTTGGTGGGCACATTTAATGTCTGAAAAACGAAAAAAGAAAAACTTATCATTGTAGAAAGGTTTGGTAAGGGAGAAACAGTAAAACAGTTATCAGTTGAATACCANCGAAAAAAGAAAAACTTATCATTGTAGAAAGGTTTGGTAAGGGAGAAACAGTAAAACAGTTATCAGTTGAATACCATATTGGTGTGCAAACTGTGCAGGAAATTAACAAGAAAAAATAAAAATTAACAAACTATGAAAGTTAATAAAGCTGGATCATCAAAACACAAATTCATGAAGACATCAACATATGCAGATTTGAACAAGGCCCTTTATCTTTGGTTCAAACAGAAGAGAGCTGAAGGTGTGTCTTGTCAGGACCCATGTTTATAGCATAGGCAAAAAATTTCCACAACAATCTAGGCACCATGCTTCTGGCTGGCTTATGCGATTTAAACAACGATATAGAATATGGGAAATTGCCTTGCCGTACAAACCAGGAAGCATCTGATGAGTTTTGTAAACAGTTTTCCAGTTTCGTTGCTGAGCATGGATGTTCTGAGCAGCAAATATATAATACAGATGAGACTGGCTTATACTGGAATGGCATACCTACAAGAAGCTTAGTTATGCAGATCAAGGTACATGCGCAAGGTTTTAAGATTATTAAAGAGAGATTGCTGTGCTTGTGTGTGCCAATGCAACTGGATAGCATAAACTAAAGCCACTGGTGATAGGAAAATCAAAAATCCATGAGTGTTTAAGGGTCGAGTTGAGTTACCAGTGATTTACTTAAGTCAGAAACGGGCATCGGTAAACAGTGAAATATTTAGTGAATGGTTTCATCACAACTTTAATCCTTCTGTGTGATTTTCTAGGAAACAAAAGACTGCCCCTGAAGGCTGTGTTAATTCTGGATAATGCACCACGTCACCAAACTNGTGTGATTTTCTAGGAAACAAAAGACTGCCCCTGAAGGCTGTGTTAATTCTGGATAATGCACCACGTCACCAAACTGCAACAAAACTTGTGTCAGATGATGACCAGATTTTCATCCAGTTTTTACAGCAGTGTGTTACATCATTAATCCAGCCCATGGACCAGGGGGCTGCAATGAAACAGCAGTATCGTACAAATCTTATCAAACATCTTGTTGCTGAAGGCACTAACATTTTAAATTTTTGGAAGATGCTAACTGTGTTGGATGCCATTCATGGCATCCAGTCATGGCCATGTGAAGGAAACAACCATCAAAATCTCCTTCAATAAAAATGTCAGACATACAGAAGAACCAGATTTTAAGTACTTTCAAGAAGATGACATTTGTTCTGCTGCCATTCTTTTAGATATTTTGAGTGAAACCAAAGGCTAAGAAGAAGATGTAGCAAATGTGATTGATTGGTTAGCTGTGGATGCCTGTCACAACCTGGTTTTCGGCACCTCAATGATGCCAAAATTATTGTAAAAGTTCAAATCAATGATGAAGTAGAAGAGATTGCTGATGAGCATGAATTACAAGAGACTACGGTTAGTCACACAGAGGCCTCTGAATGCACCACCAAGTTGTTGGATTATACAAACCAGCAGCGCAATGATTATGTTGATATTTTAATGTTAAGAAGAATCAGAACTGCTATAAACAAGAAGATGTGCACTGCTAGTAAGCAGGGCACAATTCAAGACTGACTTAAAAAAACATAAATATGTGTACATCCTAGTGAAGTTTGTATAGATATAATATTATTGTTGTGTCTAATTCCATGGAAAACTGTTAACCGTGACGTGTATTGACATAATTACTAAATATGACTCTGCCTCATCTTCACGCGACGTCACGTCACCCTGAGCGCAGTTTGAACCCAGAAGGACTAGCTTCCAGAGCCAACCAGCACGCTCCTAGGCCAAGGGCACCCAAGGACATGGCAGTCAAGGCCATCTACGCCACTATGTCAGACGTCATATGTCCGGTAATCACCTCCGTGTGCGACAGAAGTCGGGTACACAGCTCAGCCCTGCCCCTAAACTCATGGAAGCGATGCAACCCGCATACAAGGAAAACCGCACTTCCAGCCTTCCCTGAAAGAATGCGGCCTGCGCGTTAAGAGAGGAGCTCTAGCCCAAAGATACCCGACCGGCAGANGCGGCCTGCGCGTTAAGAGAGGAGCTCTAGCCCAAAGATACCCGACCGGCAGAAGGGAGCAGAAGGACCCGCAGCGGCCATCTATAAACGTGAGCGTACAGCTCCAAAATGCCAGTTGGTGATCAGCATTCCACTCCACCACCTTGAGTGCTTGAGCTCTCTGCCTACCGCCTTCCTCACGAAGGCGGTAGGCTACCTTCCAGAAATCTAGACCTTCGCCCAGAAACCCCCAAAAAAGTCTTCATCCCCACCTTTACAAAAACTACCACTTTAGTATTGAACCCCGAGTTTCTTCTGGAAAAAAGCATAGATTAGTTAGGCTCAGTTGTTATCATAGCTACCTAGCCTTTTTCTGTTCTTTTTTGGTATAGCCCTAGGTCCCCTTCACCTGGTTTAACGTAGCTTACTTCTGCCCGTTACAGTCCATTGATACCTAGGAGTTAGTACGGGGCACCGTGTATTCCTATGAGGAATAAACACATGATCTTACCTAACTCCGAGTACTTATACTAGGGTGATAGTGACTTCCATCCCCATAGACGTCAAACCTACTAAGGAAAAGCAGGAGACCGCTTCTTGAAACTAGTGTATGAGTGTGGGCAACCCTTAACTGGGCCCACGTATGTCGCAATACATACCCATTAGACNGCTTCTTGAAACTAGTGTATGAGTGTGGGCAACCCTTAACTGGGCCCACGTATGTCGCAATACATACCCATTAGACAGCAACCCATACTGTGGACCAGGTACACAAAGGTACCTGGTGCACACGTACAACAGAGCCCCAACCACTAGTAACACACTCCACGAAGCGGCAACACAACCAGATCAGCCAACCCACTCCATCCACGCGTTATCTTTGCCGGTTGGAGTGACAGGGCTGATTTTGGTTCACCCANGCTTCTTGAAACTAGTGTATGAGTGTGGGCAACCCTTAACTGGGCCCACGTATGTCGCAATACATACCCATTAGACGGCAACCCATACTGTGGACCAGGTACACAAAGGTACCTGGTGCACACGTACAACAGAGCCCCAACCACTAGTAACACACTCCACGAAGCGGCAACACATCCAGATCAGCCAACCCACTCCATCCACGCGTTATCTTTGCCGGTTGGAGTGACAGGGCTGATTTTGGTTCGCCCAAACCCCTTCAGAACTACACACCACAATGCGGCTACACATCCAAATCAACCCCCCACTCCATCCACTGCGTTGCTATCTTCGCCGGTTGGAGCGACAGGTTTAATACTGGCTGGCCTAGCCCCGAATGGCTGCACTCGTAGCTAGGGAACTCGTTGCATGCTCTTCCTTAGCGTTGTAGATCATAGTATCTCCCCGTATACCCTTCACCAATCGATGTGGTGCAAGGTGGAGAGCTCAAAGGGCAACTACTGCCTCTCAACCCAGCCGATTGTTCTACAACCCAATGCAGTGTCTGCTCTCAGCAGCCCCTCTCCACAGGAACCGAGCTCACCACCAGACAACTGGAGAAGCCTCACCTCCCAGTTCCTCTAGCTCCCTCTTCCAGCCACCCCAAGAGATCACCGGCAAGTTGCACCTGCTCATGGTGTGCATATGACTGGACTTCCAATGCCTCTAAGCATTGCCAACCCGTACTTCAGGACAGTGAGGGCCTGCAGCCTAGCTAGGATCTACCCCGGGTAACAAACGCTGCAGCTAATTAGTGTGTCTGTTCTCATCATCTGTGCATAGAACCGCTAGTACCACACCCAACTTTGTGCCGTGCCGTAGGGCTACTCGTCCCAGCCTGTATCGCAGCAGGGTGACAAATAGGCGGTAAATTAATTCACATCTCACCGCAGTAAGTAAGCTAGCGTCTCTGTCCGGTACTTTAGAACCCGTGTGTGACAGTGACATCGCTGCCATTTGTATTGACGTCACGCGTCAAGCATAAATTAGTTTAGGCTAAAGTAACAAGTGTGAAGCCCTGACTGGGTAAGTGATTTCTGATTTGGCTAGATAAGTACTTAAATATATGTTTGATAAAATGTACTTGCTTATTTTCTGTTAGACTGCTATATTGCTCATGTTCCTCACATAAATTATATTTTTCAGCTAGTAAAATGTAATTATGATCACTTAATGTCGGACATGTGTTGCAAATTAGTTTGACGTTAGGAAAAATTTCAATGACATTATTTTAAGTATTCAGTATTTTGGCAATAATTTGATTAACACAAATAATTGGGAGTTTTTTGTATTATACTAAAACAATGGTATTGGTGAAGTGCAGCACAAATAAAAGCAATTTTTAACTTATTTAAGTTTACAGTATTCAAAAAGTATGTACAGTAATGCAACAAACAAACCATGTGAGTTTAAGTAGAGACAAAAATATGTTGGTCTATATTCATAAAAATACTTATTCATGAACACAGAAAACAGTAAGCATGGCAACGGTTGTTTACATGTTTTGTTGCTGTTGACAGTCATGTGATAGGCTTGAAGTAAAAATTGGATATTGTTTTTATATATGCATTGATTTAGCAATGAACTGGATAAATATTGCTTGCAAAAAATGAACTGTTAAACTCAATTTCTTCAAAAAACCAAATGTAGGCTAATTGATGTTTTGCGCTGTGCTTTATTACACATTTCAGTTGCTATACAAAAATTTGTTTATGAACAAGAAGAATCAAAATTAATGCCCGTCACAGAATTAGTTTTTAATATGAAAATGTCAAAAATAACTTGCTAACATAGTAGAACCTCGTTATAATGAATTTATAGAAAGCTGTTCACTATAAAGAAAAAAAATAAAATGTAAAATTGTCTTGAAATAATATACAAAAAATTATGTACCAAATTTACATACCTACAGCACCTTACACTGAGGTGACAGAAGTCATGGGATACCTCCTAATATTGTGTCAGACATCCTTTTTCCCAGCAAAGTGCAGCAACTCGACGTGACATGGACTCAACAAGTCGTTGGAAGTACCCGGCAGAAATATTGAGCCATGCTGCCTCTATAGACGTCCATAATTGCGAAAGTGATGCCGGTGCAGGAGTTTGTGCACGAACTGACTTCCCGATTATGGCCCATAAATGTTGGATGGGATTCATGTCGGGCGATCTAGGTGGCCAAATCATTCGCTGGAATTGTCCAGAATGTTCTTCAAACCAATCGTGAATAGTTGTGGTGCGGTCACATGGCGCTTTGTCATCCATAAAAATTCCATCCTTGTTTGGGTACATGAAGTCCATGAATGGCTGCAAGTGGCCTCCAAGTAGCTGAACATAACCATTTCCAGTCAATGATCGGTTCAGTTCGACCAGAGGATCCAGTCCATTCCATGTAAAAACAGCCCACACCATTATGGAGCCACCACCAGCTTGCACAGTTCCTTGTTGACAACTTGGGTCCATGGATTCGTGGTGTCTGCGCCACACTTGAAAACTACCATCAGCTCTTACCAACTGAAATTGGGACTCATCTGACCAAGCCACGGTTTTCCAGTCGTCGAGGGTCCAACCCATATGGTCACTAGCCCAGAAGAGGCACTGCAGGCGATGTCGTGCTGTTAGTAAAGGCACTCAAGTCGGTCTTCTGCTGGCATGGCCCAGTACAACCAAAGTTCGCCGCGCTGTCCTAACGGACACGTCCGTTGTACGTTCCACATTGATTCCTGCGGTTATTTCACGCAGTGTTGCTTNGTTCCACATTGATTCCTGCTGTAATTTCACGCAGTGTTGCTTGTCTGTTAACACTGACCATTCAGCGCACACATCGTTGGTCTCGGTCATTAAGTGCAGGCGGTCGGCCACTGTGATGTCTATGGTGGGCGGTTATGCCTGAAATTAGGTATTCTCGGCACACTCTTGACACTGTGGATCTCGGAATGTTGAATTCCCTAACCGTTTCCGAAATGGAATGTCCCATGCGTCTAGCTCCAACTACCATTCCACGTTCAAAGTCTGTTAATTCCCGTCGTGAGGCCATAATAACGTCAGAAACCTTTTCACATGAATCACTTGAGTACAAATGAAAGCCCAGCCAATGCACTGCCCATTTATACATTTTGTACGCGATACTACTGCCATCTGTATATTTGCATGTTACTATCCCATGACTTTTGTCACCTCAGTGTATAATCTTAATAACCTATGGGGCAGCATTTATAACTAAAATACATACTCAAAAAAATGTTAATATATACCTAAGACAAAACTGAAAGACATAGTAACTTGTATGGCTAGTTTTTCAGAAGACCAAAATATAAAAACAGATGCATGCTGACAAGCAATGCATGCAGACTTGACCTCCATCCAGACGTCACCTGGTTTGCTGTGCGGGTGGGTGTAATATGTCACAGAAAATAAGAGCATTTTCTGTAGTTGATGAATTGGCCAACATCTTTTGTTGATAGGCGGGTTGTGAAAACCGCCCTGCTTCTTCCCTTCCCCCCGAGAATCTAACCCTCATCAACGTCAAGCTGGTAAATTATTATCTCACAGCAAGGTGGAGCTTGGAATAAAAAATACAAACTTTGAAAAAACAGTGGGAGTCTAGCATCTTTTTCACTGATGCTTTCGTTTACTTGATGCCATGTATTCGTGGTGAAAGAGTTTCCTTAATTTCAATGTTCACAAAGGTAAGACATCAATTATATACACTGAAGAATAACTAACTCGGAACAACTGGCAATATTTTACGTTTCTCAAAATGGTAAAAAATTATCTACAGTTCATACATTAACAAAAGCGCTGATTCGGTCAACATTAGCAAATTCGGCAGAAGCGTATACAAATCGGCACATCTCTGTTAAAATTTGCTGATGGAGAGATTCAAATCCACTGAAAAACATATTCTGTCACTGCCCTAACTGATTCTGTCTTAGAAGAATCATTTATTTATTTAATTACACCAAAAAAGAAATTTCATTACATGTATGACAATATGTCAACAATTACTGAGAACCAAAACATTTCCACTTATAATTTTCATTGTCAAACATATAATGACACATAAATTTAAATAAATCTATATTGTGAGATCAAAATGTGCCATGGCATCAATATTAAAATACTTAAAGTTTTTGAAGTAAATATTTTCTCTACACACATTCAAAAATATTTGACATTATGAAATGCATAATGAAGAAAAAAAAACTGCAGTAAAATCCTTAGAGACCTTAACAAAAAATTGCATGTATGCAGATATGAGCACAAAGGTTCTTTTCAAGTTTGAAGTAGTAATGCATTACCAAATTTTTAAGCAACTAACAGGTTCTTTGAAAAGAACATCAAAACATACATTTTAACAAATTTATTATTGAACGTGAATTGAAGTGAATGTTCTACTTTTTAATATGTATAAGNCAGAAACCTTTTCACATGAATCACTTGAGTACAAATGAAAGCCCAGCCAATGCACTGCCCATTTATACATTTTGTAAGCGATACTACTGCCATCTGTATATTTACATGTTACTATCCCATGACTTTTGTCACCTCAGTGTATAATCTTAATAACCTATGGGGTAGCATTTATAACTAAAATACATACTCAAAAAAATGTTAATATATACCTAAGACAAAACTGAAAGACATAGTAACTTGTATGGCTAGTTTTTCAGAAGACCAAAATATAAAAACAGATGCATGCTGACAAGCAATGCATGCAGACTTGACCTCCATCCAGACGTCACCTGGTTTGCTGTGCGGGTGGGTGTAATATGTCACAGAAAATAAGAGCATTTTCTGTAGTTGATGAATTGGCCAACATCTTTTGTTGATAGGCGGGTTGTGAAAACCACCCTGCTTCTTCCCTTCCCCCCGAGAATCTAACCCTCATCAACGTCAAGCTGGTAAATTATTATCTCACAGCAAGGTGGAGCTTGGAATAAAAAATACAAACTTTGAAAAAACAGTGGGAGTCTAGCATCTTTTTCACTGATGCTTTCGTTTCCTTGATGCCATGTATTCGTGGTGAAAGAGTTTCCTTAATTTCAATGTTCACAAAGGTAAGACATCAATTATATACACTGAAGAATAACTAACTCTGAACAACTGGCAATATTTTACGTTTCTCAAAATGGTAAAAAATTATCTACAGTTAACAAAACCGCTGATTCGGTCAACATTAGCAAATTTGGCAGAAGCGTATACAAATCGGCACATCTCTGTTAAAATTTGCTGATGGAGAGATTCAAATCCACTGAAAAACATATTCTGTCACTGCCCTAACTGATTCTGTCTTAGAAGAATCATTTATTTATTTAATTACACCAAAAAAGAAATTTCATTACATGTATGACAATATGTCAACAATTACTGAGAACCAAAACATTTCCACTTATAATTTTCATTGTCAAACATATAATGGCACATAAATTTAAATTAATCTATATTGTGAGATCAAAATGTGCCATGGCATCAATATTAAAATACTTAAAGTTTTTGAAGTAAATATTTTCTCTACACACATTCAAAAATATTTGACATTATGAAATGCATAATGAAGAAACAAAAACTGCAGTAAAATCCTTAGAGACCTTAACAAAAAATTGCATGTATGCAGATATGAGCACAAAGGTTCTTTTCAAGTTTGAAGTAGTAATGCATTACCAAATTTTTAAGCAACTAACAGGTTCTTTGAAAAGAACTTCAAAACATACATTTTAACAAATTTATTATTGAACGTGAATTGAAGTGAATGTTCTACTTTTTAATATGTATAAGNATCAAAACATACATTTTAACAAATTTATTATTGAACGTGAATTGAAGTGAATGTTCTACTTTTTAATATGTATAAGCAGAACCCTGGTAAGAGTTTGAGAGTAACCTTGTTACTGTTGCTCTTGATGCAGCGGATGAAGAAGGGGTTGGCTTGGTTGAGCGTGTCCATCAAACTCTGCAGTGACTGCTGAAACTGAGCAGTAACCGTCAGTGGCTGTTTTCGTGCCTTTGCACTGCCCCCAGAACCCCCAAGCTGCTGGTGGCGTCCTGCAAGTGTCTTCACTGTCTGCAGGTTCTTCAACCCTTTCTTGGCACGCTCCCGTGGTCGGAACGACTTGTTCTTCCTGCCACACACCCAGGAACAAGCACTGGTGAAACCTCGCTATGCCCTCTGAACCATAACTTGGCAAACCCTCCACCACATGCCACACTGAGACAGCACCAACCGCCCCCTCAACACACTGCCACCAAGATACCATTGAACACTGCATGCAACAACACTACGAGCAACATTCCTCAAACACACACAGCCCAGACAAAAACACACAATAGCCACAATACCAAAACCCAAGTACCAATTATATATACTCTCCAACTACACATTACCAGGATGAACAAATGTGATACACAAATTTTCTAAGTGTTTTATACTACAAGTATCTGCTACAGTAGACATGATTCTATTTATGCTGGTCAAGATGTACAGGTGTGCCAATTATCCTGGATGTAAACAATACACACAAAAAACAAAACTGAGATTAATACATTTTTTAAATAGTACAATACTGTCACATATGAAGTAGTCTAAATTTCTATAATAACATGTATGTTCATATTTTAGTTGTCAATTGCTTTAAATGAAAACTTTTAATTATAGCAATTCNAATTTCTATAATAACATGTATGTTCATATTTTAGTTGTCAATTGCTTTAAATGAAAACTTTTAATTATAGCAATTCGATTTCAACATTTGGACAACATGTTCAGCACAGTATTACAGAAACATTAATGAAAATGGTAAAGTAAAACNAAATTTCTATAATAACATGTATGTTCATATTTTAGTTGTCAATTGCTTTAAATGAAAACTTTTAATTATAGCAATTCAATTTCAACATTTGGACAACATGTTCAGCACAGTATTACAGAAACATTAATGAAAATGGTAAAGTAAAACTTTTTTTTTTTACAATTTAATGGACAACTTCAACAGATTTACATATTTATGGACAACTTAAAAATAAAACAAACACTGAACTGTTTACCAGTGAGTTACCACTTTTGGCATAGCATTTCATTCCAGGATCACTGAAAAGACCTCACTGATGAAATGGAAACAAAACATTAATGCAAGAAACTTAAATACTTTCAAAGCAAAATTATATACAACTTAGCTGCAAATGACAAGCTTCCAGGTAACTTGCTGACAAGTACCAAATGTGAATATAGCACTTCAAATGTCAAATCAAGTGGCTGCAGTTTGCTCTGAAATATTGCCCAAGATAATTTCTGGGATTTTTAATGTTCAAAATTTCCAAATAAGATTACATGTACAGTCAAGAGTAATTTCTTTGATAGATTGCTAATTCTAAGTAATACCTTGGCCGTTTCATTTCCAAATATCACCTAATACAGTTTAGCTAAATTCTGATTTCATAATATTTATAACCTTTTATTTTTTCTTTGTTCATTTTCCTTTATTTTCGTACATTTATGTACATGCTTTCTGTTTTCCGGTTTATGCTTGTTAATTATTTCCTTTGTGTACTGAAAACTATAATCTGAGATTAAAGTATACGTAGTTTCTTTAGTGTTTGATGATGTTGGGTGCACACATGCATATCCTGAATAATAATCTGTCCCACAATGATCTCAAATGTGCTTTCTCATTGGTGCTACTAATCAGTCATTAATGAGGAATTGGGCAACTTTTTATATACAACCAGATACTGTCAATTCTGTCTCTGCCTCCCAATAATGATTCTGATTCTGTAAAGTTTGCCAATAAAGTTTATTCATGTTCCCAAGTTTTCAATGATCTTCACATTCACTGCTAATTGAGCACTTTTCTAATCAACCTTTTAAAAATAACCTGCCTCTAACTGTACATATTTCAGAAGGCATGCTGAGTAGAATGTTCCCAGTCAAGTTGGCAGCCATATTGAAAAGGGGTTGCATGTATTAACGCTGTGTTAGAAGTATGGGTTTTTTAATTTGTTGATAATGATTTGGTTTTGTTTTGTTATTATTTATATCACACATTTAAGAGTACAAATTACCTAAAATTGTGCAATCCTTAGATTTTCAGTTCAATCAGATTCCAATTTGGTTCTAATCATCACACTTTAAATTTGATTCTCGTTCAGATTCCTGTAGAAAATCAACATGCATGTTTAACTCAATGCCAGGAAGAACTAGGAACTCATATTGTATAGTATGAATCTCATTTCTAAAAGCAGATATCATAATAATTAGTAAAAAAATATATATGTATATAATAAATTTTTATGTGTTAGTATTTTAAACACAATTTATTTGTCTACCTTTTTTGTTGTGTCAGGTGCTTTGTCATGATTGAAGTACTGCCATGCATTTTCAGTTTAGCTGCCAAAGTTAGATTATGAATGACTTTCTGACAGTTTGTTATTTTTCTCCAAATATAACGACACAAATTACATTTTATTAATTATTCATTTAATAATATCAACACTAATGACTCTGGTGAGAAACTATTAGCAATTGAAATGGAACACAGAGTAACAAAGATAAATATCAAACAATATCCTATAAGCAGTAAATAATTTCTTTACCAAAGAGCATTAAATATATCTCAAAAAGCTTTAATCATTAAAAAAATACATAACGAACGCTTAGATTATTAAAAAAGTTAAGTTAATCACTGAAGTAAATAAACACAAAAATGACTGACCACATTTATTACAAATGTTTTGCTGCACTGTTATGTGTGTTGCACATACAAAGCTTCCGAAAGGTTATGACCAACAGCAAGACGTTGCATAGAGAGAGAAGCAAAAACTTAATGTTCATAATTTTAGACTTTAGGAAGCTAGATCAATAATTGTTATGCAAAAATATGTTGCAAATGTTATTTAAGAGTATGTTAATGCATTGACACCCTGGGGGATATCTGGGCAGAGAAGAGTTCATCTCAGTGGCATGGGTGTCTCCAATTAACTTATGGTGCGGGCCACCTGGCACCATGTCTGGTATCTAGTCACATTATCAGGCAGCAGACTGTAATACAATCAGAGGCCCATGGGTTCACAGTGGTCTCAGGGATCTCAGGCCCTAACCAACGGATGTGTTTCCCTGGGGCTTAGGTGGGCTCCTGGAAAACTGTGGAGGTCCAGCGAAGCTTCCCTGCCTCTTTCAGTTAGGTCTTGAGTTTCTACAGGTTACACAGGAGGGGAGGGGGGTGATATTTGTTCCCTGTTGTGATGGGGTAACGGCCAGGCAGAGGTCCCTCTGCATAGGCGCAAAGCCATTCCTCTGTGACCAGACTACACATCGTCCAGACTGTGGTCTTGAGTGGGGGTTGGAAATGACGTGAGGTCTCTGCACTCAAGATACTGGTGCTCTTGCTGGTGCCCTATAGCACTCTCATTCTCTGATTAAGGCATCAGCCGAACCCATTTCCTGGCTTTAGCTATATTCTTACGCTCTATCCCCTTGTCTGGAGCAAGACATTGGGGAATGTTAATATGCAATGGTACGTGGTGATGTTGGTGCGGACAGTGAGGGGTATATATCTGAGGAAGACCCAGATGACTTGTCTTGCTGCTTTCCTACTCGTCTGTCTCATGCACTATCCNCGAGGGGTATATATCTGAGGAAGACCCAGATGACTTGTCTTGCTGCTTTCCTACTCGTCTGTCTCATGCACTATCCTCCAGTCCTCTGTCCTCGATAAATATAAACATGTTTGAAAGAACAGATGTGGTTGAGTAGAGTTACATGGAGCACAGTGTTGCCTGGTGTGGACTAGTGGGTATTGTGCTCAGCAGTGCTGATCAGAGGTCAAGCGAGGACAGTCGGCAGAGAACTGCACAGGACATCAGATTCTACTGCAAACACCCACTCGAGCACAATATCGCCCCAGTGATATTTCCTGTGGCCATCTCTTGTTGGTTTCCTCGGCCAATCCCCACTTATGCCAGATGTTTTCTGCTAGTCTAAACAGGGTTGGTGTCTGCAGACACTGCATATACGACTAGGGTGCATGGTGAACAGGGCACAACCCAGGGCTGTTATAAAGTGCAAGGGGGCAAGCTCAGCATTGCTTGTTTGAGATTCTTGTGGCACTGTCTTCAGAACAGGTGACTGGTGTTGCTGGTAGCTGATGAGTAACTGCAATTTTTCGATCCCGCTCACAGTTTTATGCACCCTTGTGAAGGCCTGCTATGCCAGGGGGGTTATTTGGCATGGACAGCTATGCCCAAACTGCTGGAGCTGTGCATGCGTGAAGCGCATGTGCAGGAATTGACGGTGGGTAGTAGTCTAGCTTAGCCTGCTTGTAAACAATGATGTAGGATTTGGTGAATGGTATTGGCACGGCCTTAGAGGCAATGCACAGCCTATCCTTTCAATCCTGTCTCCTTCAATCTCTAAGTCAGTGGATTGCTGCAGGATTGTGAGGGGATCTCAGTAGTGGGATAAACTCTCTCTCCTGAATAATGCACCAACATGCTCATTCATTTTTGAATGAGAAATTAGTTGGATTAGTTACACTGCAAACTAAACTGGTCTNATAATGCACCAACATGCTCATTCATTTTTGAATGAGAAATTAGTTGGATTAGTTACACTGCAAACTAAACTGGTCTGAAAATTGTGGTTATATATTGAGATAATGCTAATTTCCCAAATAATGTTTAATTCATTAACATATCTGAAAGTATTGCTGAATATATAATTTTATTTTTGTAAAATGTTTTTATTTTATTACTGGTTAATGTTTAATTTGTTTTCTTGTGGTAACAGTGTTACACTAAGGACATTACATTNATAATGCACCAACATGCTCATTCATTTTTGAATGAGAAATTAGTTGGATTAGTTACACTGCAAACTAAACTGGTCTCAAAATTGTGGTTATATATTGAGATAATGCTAATTTCCCAAATAATGTTTAATTCATTAACATATCTGAAAGTATTGCTGAATATATAATTTTATTTTTGTAAAGTGTTTTTATTTTATTACTGGTTAATGTTTAATTTGTTTTCTTGTGGTAACAGTGTTACACTAAGGACATTACATTNGTGTTTTTATTTTATTACTGGTTAATGTTTAATTTGTTTTCTTGTGGTAACAGTGTTACACTAAGGACATTACATTTTTCATTATTATGTCTTAGAAGTAGAAAAGTGATGAAAGAAATAAGTACATTTAATACACTCTTTGGCTCTATTTCATTAACATTATTTTGGTGTAGTAATCATCACAAAATATAAGAAATTCATGACTTAGAATTTATTAACTGGCAAGTTGTGGCATTATAGAAATCAACTGCTCAGTGAGTATGTGTGTACAGCTATTTGTGGGCTCTGAAAATAAAAATTATGATTTCTGTGTAGTCCTAGTATCCAGATAGTCAAGTATGATTTTTAATTGTGAATATGTTTTATTTATTCTTTTAAAGTTGAGTGTCAATTTTTTTTATTCCTAAGAAAATATTTTGTTCCGAGTTCAATACTTGTGGAATCAAATTAGAACTGAAATTTCCCAATTCTTTCAAGCCCCTAAAATTAGCATAGTCCATGGTTACTTCCAGTTTTTCTGAAGCCCTGCTAAAATTCTACTTTCAGGCATTCCTCCACCNAAATTAGCATAGTCCATGGTTACTTCCAGTTTTTCTGAAGCCCTGCTAAAATTCTACTTTCAGGCATTCCTCCACCTCATGCAAACAAAGCTTAACTAAATTTATAAAATTACACCAAAGGGACAATGCATCACATTTGTGCACACTCGGTTTAATAATATTTTGCATGATGAACTGTATTGACCACAAAATAAGTATTCCCTACCAAAAACTCCAAAGAGCACCTGCAGTTCCTCCAGCTGCAACTTAGCAGGTACCAGATAAACTACCACCCACAAAAGGACCCAGAAAAAAAAATCCAGCATCTCCTCCAGGACATACCCCAGAGGTTCGAACTAGGAGACAATGTAATTTGGTCCCCGGTCATCCTACACCCCACCAGCCAGCCTTTGCTTCAGCACCTCTCCCTCTCCAAACCATCTGCCCCTTATATACCGACACTCGCCACCTACTTTACCACGCCTGCCTTCCCCCAGCAGATGATTCTATATTCCTATAGTTTTTGGGGTTGCTCTTTTGATTGAAATGTGTCTGGTGAGTNGCCTTCCCCCAGCAGATGATTCTATATTCCTATAGTTTTTGGGGTTGCTCTTTTGATTGAAATGTGTCTGGTGAGTGTGGTGTTAGCAGTTTCTGAGTTAGGTATGTTATTTAGGGTTATTTGGAAAGTAAATTACAATACCAAATTATGGACTGTAAGAGGTTATAAGAAATTCTGTTCTATACGTTATTTACAATTAAATTAAGCATAGCAGAAACTTCACTCTATGATTTATAAACACTAATAACTTGTCGCTTAAAGTGCAGCAACTTTGGTAACAACATCTCTGTTAGTTTTTGCATATGGAAGAGATGATTGATGTACAGTGCGAGGCTTTCCCCCTCCACCCACTGCCCATCCACTCCTTAGAACATGGACTGCGGTTGCCAAGAGATGCCACGACTCTCACCTGCTACGTAACCGAATTTTGAATTTTTGGTGGCAAGAAACGAAGCCATTCTTCTGGAAGGTTCTTAAACCACTTTTAATTTAAAAAGTGTGAAGATAATGTGAATACATTATAACAAACGTACATTCNTCTGGAAGGTTCTTAAACCACTTTTAATTTAAAAAGTGTGAAGATAATGTGAATACATTATAACAAACGTACATTCCTAACAATTTCACAAGATACCATTGATCATTGCATTAATAAAGTAACTGAACCCATGGCATTCATAATTTTTCATGACAATATGAATCTGACAAAAAAGTGTATCATAAAAAGGACTTTGAAAAATGCTAAATTAATCACAACCAGTTCATAGTAAATGTTTCAAGCTCTGTAGGTTGTGCATGTTAACAACAATTACATCGCCAGATTTACCTATACTGCTTTTCATCCTGAAAGCCTTTTGTTCTATATTTCTGTTATCTAAAGGGTAATTTTCCATTCTAAATTACAACCATTACAGTATGTGCAGAAAGGCATTTATTGCTGTTTTAAGTTAGTTGTAATTAAACAGAAAAAATTCCATGTTTGTGGACATCTAGTTATAAAGTGCATTGTAGCAAAATTTATTACATGTTTGTTGGTGAAATGCAACAAAAAAATATATAAAGAATAAAAGCACTCCTAGGTAACAAACTATATGACATTCTTTAAAATTCAATGAATCAGAAATTTAAGCTCCCTGTAAAATTTTAGATAAATCAATTTTTTTTTCTAAATTCATTTTCACTTATTAATTATAATCCTGTTTTCCAGTGAAACGGATAATTGGGAGTGCTCAATAGTTGAAAATTCCAATGAGAGGCAAAAATCATTTATTTTCAGAGACATGCACATATTGTAGCATACTACAGAATAGATGGCGGTTTCATTGGTGAATCTCACACACCTCACTGCTTCCACAGCAGTGGAAATAGCTGGAGATCATCTGGGAGTCATGACAACAAAGGATTTCAGTTGATATTAGTGATGGCCCGATACCCGATATCCGGTATCGGATATCGGTATACTGTGTACTATATAAGAAGGCCACATTCTTGAGAGTTGACAATCGCAGTGTCTTTTCGTTTATGTATCCATTCGCCATCAACAGGCGTGTCAAGAATAGGCTTTGATGCGGCGAGTCAGCGCGTCCAGGAGGTGCTGCTCCGTGTGGCAATTGGTGAACTGCTTGGGTGGCGCTGCATTCGTAAACGGAGCTTGGTGGACGTGTGTAGGGTCGTTCGTAAACGCGGTACACGAAATATATGTTACTTTAAAAATTATACAGAGCTCGCGGGAAAATAAAATTATTTGTATATGCGCGTGAATACGTTATTTTAAACAACAAAACTATAATATGTTTCTGGGTGTAGTTCGGGATATGGATAACAGATGGCATGGAAGGGCATATTGCAAATGATGGTGCGCTTTTAACTCACAAGATGGCAGCACCTGGTTTGAGAGTCTGGAAACTTTGGATTTTTTCGTCACATTTGGATACGTATCGTTTTATTGTGCATCTCATTTTGAACACCTATACATTACTATTTTATCACGAAGTTTCGTTTCTAAAACTAAAAACTGCTGTTTTATGACCACGTAAAATAAAATGTATTAATTAATCTACGAACTCTTTCTTATCCGCGTATCTTCTGCTTGTGTGATGTGCTTCGGCACTGCTCTCAGAATAGCCAACGTAATATTAACTTTTGTTCGTTCGTGCATCAGCTGATACAGGGTTTTGTAAATGGCAGGTTATTTGTTTTCAATATATTAAGTTGCCACTCACTGACTGTAATGATTTGAAATATCAANGGCAGGTTATTTGTTTTCAATATATTAAGTTGCCACTCACTGACTGTAATGATTTGAAATATCAATATGCAATATTTAAAAAAAAAAAAATGTATTTGAAAAAAAATTTTTTAATTTCCTTACGATAAAAACAAATTAGAATGTAGATGCCCATCATTATTTTTCGCTTCACGGATTACATTTTTATTTTTGGTAAAGCAGTCTTATGTTTGACGTATGTTTCTCAAAGTAAACAAAATGATCGTGGCTTGTTAGCTTAGTTTTCATTCTTGTCCTTTTACATATTTTTTGTAGACTAGCGACCTTTTTGCAACTTTAACTTAGTTTTGTAATATGTTTTAGTGAGATATAATTTTGTATAATGTTAAACTATTTTTTTTGATGCTTTGATGTACCGGGCATAAAGTAAATCTCACTTAGCAGTAAGTCAATTTAGCTTATTGCAAACAAAACTTTTCCAGGCAGCAGTTTTCTCTCAAACACTTTAGTGACAAATGTCTGCTTACAGTATGATAAATGAAAATATCGGTTTACAGGTATCGGATCGGTAAAATCCTAAATATCGGAACCTTCATCGGTATCGGGTTTTTTCAGTATCGGGCCATCACTAGTTGATATTATGCTCATTCTTCTAAAACTTCTCATAATCCAATGCGATACTCAAGACGAGACCATATATTTTTTCTTCCCTAACCATTATATAAGCAGTTTTTTTATAATTAAATGTTAAATGAGGTAACATGTAATTCTTAATTTTATTTAAATTAAATATGTGATTTCACCTGTAACTCTCTAATGTCCTATGATAATAACTTTCATTCAATAAGTTAATTTACTGAAAGCTTCATAATGTAGCTTGGTAACTTTTTTCTAAACCTTATCTTACAAAACAGCTCACAATGACTGTATTTTCAGAGTTCCAAAATTTTTTATAAACTGAAAAAAAAAAAAAAAAATTATCAATGTATACTAGATTACTGAGATTCTACTGTATTAATCATTCATTTTAAATAGTAATAATTGTGTAACAGGCCTAGCCTGTAAGTATGGCTAAGTGGATGAAGAAGGTGCTGCATCGGTAAAACCACCTCCACAGCATGGCACCAACACTCAAACAGATTTAGTTATCCAAACATTCAGCAGCAGTGGTGCAAAGGAAAAGGCAGAGGAAGTCTAGCGGTGTCGCCGAAGAGGGAGCACTGAATTAAGATGCGTGGGAGAAGAGAGAGGCCATCTAGGGTGACGCAGACAAGGGAGCTCCGAGCTGAGATGCGTGGGAAAAGTGGAGACACGTGGGAAAAGGCAGTGGTAGTCTAGCGGTGTCGTCGAAGAGGAAGCTCTGAGTTGAGACGCGTGGGAAAAGACAGAGGTCGTCTAGGGTGTCGCAGAGGCGGGTGCTACAAGTCAAGACGCGTGGAAAGGAGACGAGTCAGTCATGTGGTGGCGTCACCGAAAAGCAGACCCCGAAGGGAAACGCACACCGTGGTCACCTCGCCGCGGAGAGCCAGCCGAGGAACAAGCCCTGAAGGGAGATGCACGCTGTGGGCACCACGCCGAGAGCCCACCAACGAGAGCCAGAGAAGGGGCACCCAACTGACTTGACATTAGCCAGCCGCCGGAACCAGCCCAACACGAACCCCACATACAGCTAAGTGCCAGTGTTTGTCACTCAACGAGCCTTTGGGTCCCCGAAGCCTAACATCCACCATGGCAAAAGCAGTTAGTATTTTGGTATTTGTTCTGCCCTTAAGGCTCCCCAACTTGCTGGGCACAGACTCGGACAGTGTGTGTATATTTTTTGCCGAATATAGAATTCTTTATTAAAACACTTAAGACATCAAGTTATTTCCC